>JAPYZI010000180.1:0-271201 GCA_030523105.1 Ophioninae sp. A BG-2022a | reverse complement strand
TTGACAAAAAATAAAACAGTGGATTAGCCATAGTTAACGTAAACAAACAGGGTGACGAAAAATATAGGTGGGCGGTTAATTGTGCCGGTGAGTGTATATATATATATATATTTGGCACGAATTTAGGACGGGTATGGCCTTATTAAGAAACGGTGGTTTGATTAAGGCCCAGAAGTCGCTTTTTGAAAAAAGCTTATAGTTAATAGTGAACATTGTGCTCTGAACCAAAATGATTAAATAAACATTTTTTATTTGTTCCAATATTCATAGTTTTGTTCGTACTTAAAAATAAATAAGCTGGGCCTTATATGGGTCTTACGCGTTGGCCTAGTCGAAATCACACTAACCAGTGGATCGTGAATTTCTGGATTCGAAATTCGCGGCACTTTCGACAGGAATTTTTTTCCCACGAGTTTCCTGACTGGCATTCGAACTTTGGGCTGGCTATATTGGCATGGGTTTTCCGCAGTTTCCCTATACCCGTGGCATTAATGCCACGTTAACTACAATACGCAGGGGGTAAATCGGCAGCGCCGGAAAGGTGGGGGAAACCGTAGGGAAGATAAAACTGACAAATGGTGGAATAAAAAAACAGAAAAAGGAGAGAGTGGAATCAAACGTAAAAACCCTCATGGGTATACTTTGGAAACTGATGGGTCTGAAGTTCGCAACGTTGCACCGCAACGAAAATGACTTTTTTTTTGATCGAGTGATAAACTGCAGAGACCGCATCAATTGATTTATACGATTTGATTATACGATTTATGTTAAAATAGTTGCGGCCTCTGCAGTTCATCACTCGATCAAGAAAAAAAGCAAAACACATTCATTTTCGTTGCGTGGCAACGTTGCGATCTTCAGACCAATGGAAACTGAAGAACGATAAAAAAAATACAAAACAATATTTAATATACGATTCACATATATTAATTATGATAAAATGTAACATAATTAATACATTACTAGTATACGTAATAGTTACTTAATTTGGTGACTAATGATGATATACATAATAT
The DNA here is from genome assembly GCA_030523105.1 of Ophioninae sp. A BG-2022a. NCBI lineage: Eukaryota > Metazoa > Arthropoda > Insecta > Hymenoptera > Ichneumonidae > Ophioninae sp. A BG-2022a. The sequence continues at coordinate 270,185 of JAPYZI010000180.1, read as the reverse complement.
ATATTTAACTCTTTAATTCATTATTTGATACATAAATACTAACTCAAATATTTATCAACGAGTAGTTTACACGTAAATACACTGAGGTGTATTTCTTACGGCTGTACCGTTGTAGAATCGGATAATAAACATTTATGTCAAGAAAATCATTTCCCGTTACGGAGACCACAGAATGTATTACGTATTAATAAATTCCCAAAGTTCCAGAGTCTTTACCTACCTTCTTTCTCACGACATCGTTAAGCCACCTCGCAACCTTGTATTTCCCACACACCACAACGTCTTTCTTAACGATGCAATCTCTCCTGCATCTCTCGACGAAACCATTGAGCGACGAAGAATCATCAAGAATGTGCGAATAAGAGTGCCTGGACAACAGAAACACCAGGATAACGCAGGTTACCATCCTACCGGATAGTATCCCATCAGCGTTTCCTATGAAACGTCCGCGAAATTTCGACCTTTCCCGCACTTGGCCAATTTCATTAAACACCATTTTTATCTTGTCTCTTTCAAATTAGATCGAAAAAGATCCAAAATAAATATATAATACGAATAAAACAGTTTATCAAATTAATTATTCATTCGTTTCAAATTAACCATGATGTCCTTTGTTTTTTGCAGAATACTTTGAGTAATGCACATATTTGAGAAATAAAAATCAAATATATCCAATTTGCACGATTCGTTGACGAAGCCTCCTTTAAATTTTGTCCCATCATAAATTATGACGTAACCACGAATTCCCACATCCGCATCATCGTTCCCATCCACGACTCGAGGTACCGAAGCTACTTAGCGATTGAGTAAACGATAGAATTACGAGAAGTCCACAAGCTCACTGATCATGCTCAGAAGATCGCTTGAGCATATATACGGGATACTATATAGGCCGGTGGGGGTAACGGTCTAGCCACTTGGATTCGTTTTGCAGGAGTGAGGCGAAATGCTAGCATCCACTTTTCTTTCTATCAGCTTGCAACGTCTCTTGGTCCATGTGCTTGTCCACAGTAGAAGCGCATTTACTGGTCACACATAACGGGTGACTAGATAATAGCACTGGAGACGACAATTTTGTCAGAAACTATTATAAAATGAAAACCTGCCTTCAATTTTTTCGAAATAAATTTAGTCGTCGCATCATGACGACAAAATGATATTACAGGATATAATATTACACGATTCTCGAATAAAGGAGGCATATTACGTAGCGTAAAACAAAATCGCAAATTTTTGTTTCTTTTTTTCAAATATCCGGTTAGAGATGAAATTTAGAAAGCTAAAAAGCTAGAAAGTTTACGAAAATCGTAATCTAAGAAGCTTAAAAGTTTATTGGATATCGTGATGTAAAGGGTTTATGAAAATCGTAAGCTTAAAAACTTAGAAGTTTACAAAAACAGTATAATGAAAAAAAAATTAAAACCTACGAGTCCCATGTTTTACCATCTGTAATTAATTAATTAAATTTTTACCACCTCAATAAATTCAAACTTTGGTATTGAAAAGAAACGTATGGAGCAATACTTAACAACTTAATTTTTGCATAACGAAGGTTAAAGTTTATCCTAATAAATAACATAAAAAATTCGTCATTTTAAAAAAATAAAAATCGAAACATTTTTGTCCGCCGTTATTCTAATTTATAAGTATTTCGATACATTTTCGAACGCAATATTTATTCAAAGAGAAATTCACAATAAAAGTTTATAACAAAATTAATTTTACGTAACATGGTAATAAAAAATCTGAGTTTCCGATTGTTCTACTTGCTATAAAAAGCATAAGCTTTTTCTAAAAACGTACTTTGCCATTTTGGTAATTCCAAGCCGAAGGTAGCATCTTCAATATATCCTGCTGTTTTGTGAATACATTATACGTCTCTTGGAAGCCTGAACATCCAATAGGCCGTTGACGGCGAGAGCTTTCATCGATAAGCCTAACTTTGTCGATATTTCTACGCGCTACTTAATCGTACATACCACAGATCAGAAATGCCTACAGGCGACTGTGATCCTTGTATAAATTCGAGCTAATAAAAAGATTGACCCGGTTATTCTTCAAAGAGTCAGTTGTGTGCGGTCGGGTGAATTGCATATATATTCATAGAGAAAATCCAAATGGGCTCTACATGCATTTACACTAAAATGGTATTTAAGATATTTTTTTTTAAGTCTCCTATTCAGCAGTTGGTCAAAAGTAAAATAAGACATCTGTTTAAATATGAGCGCCCAACATTAATATCTACTTTTTAAAAAATAAACATTAATAAATATAGTATTTTTCTTATTGTTTTTAGTTTTGAATATAACTCGTCAAGAGGGAAGTAGAGCAGCGCCCAAGATAAATTTTAAAAGACATTAGGTGCTTTACAAAAAAAGTTTCTTATTATTTTATGATAAATTCTTTATTTCCAAATTTATTCAAGATCATATTTAAATATCAGATTAATTTCAAAATTTAATCAATTTTCTCACGAAACGATGATCCTTGTGACAATTTATCGTAAGACCTTTTTTCGTAGATCGTTTTATTTTCTAGAGATTTATATTGTTGAATCATTTGAACGTAGTTTAATTATGAAAGCTTATATTTTTGCTGAAATTGTTGATAAAATATGTGCATGATCTTGTATTGAGTGAAAAAATTAAACTTATGAATAAATGAGGGTTAAATATATTTATTAAAAAATAAATCTAATAAATAAAAATATACAATTGAAAGTTGAAATATCGATCACGTGGTAACTAATTATAAAACGAATAATAAAATAATAATAAATTAAGTAACCCTTTAATAATAAAATCGATTATAAGAATAAATAACAAATAAAAGTATTTATCGTTAATAAACTAAAATCATTAATGTTACTGACTATTTTATTTAAAGTAAAATAAAAAAAAATTAAACTAAATAGATGATCACAAAATCCTTATTATATTTTCGAATGGTGATACAGAGGAGATTCATTTTCAGTTAGTGAATCATTGGCATCTTTCTAAGGCTTATAGTTTTTCCACTTGACTTTATAAACTACAACGCGTCCCATCAAGGGACATTCAACGGTATAGGAAGATATTTAAAGGTGAAGTAAAAGTAAGTGAAATAGCGTAAAATTTAAATGGTTTCGATATTCTAGGCTCAGGAAGTCGTTACTTTTTCCACAGCGTCGAAGTTTTTTCACAGGATCTCCGCGAAGTCATCTCTCCTCGATGTATATTTGCAAAACATCAACACCGTTCCTAGCGTTGGATGAATTTTTATTTCGTTTAAGGAGCTCCTCAAATCCACGAGTTCTTACCGTGTCGGTAATATGGTCCGCTTTCAGATACCTTCGTGGGTAAAATGTCAGACGATTGAAAACGTGACAATAGCGGTACTTGTAATTGCCTTGAGCGGAAATTACTGACTGTCAAACCTAATCGTCAGCAAACGAGGTTTTCATTCATCGAAGTATTAATTCTCTGTGGAACAGCGGCGGAACGTCATTTTACATGTTATATCAAAAATGAAGGCATATGTAGATAATATACGTTTCTGTATAAAAGCTGTTTTGGAAAGAATAAAAAGCAAATGATCCAGAAAAATATTTATGAAGGTGTTTTAAATTCTCTATAGATGTTCTTTTTAAGATTACCACAGCGTCACATAAAGGTAATTTTCAGTACGAAAACGATTATCAGGTGCGTCGTAATTAATAATGCTGTCTGCTCAGAAGAGTCTGTATATGGGACACCGTTGCAAGGAGTCATAAAAATATACCTGAAATGCCGCGAATGAAGTCTCGTAGCCTCTTTACTGGGACCGGTTTATTTCGACCCTTCTTCCCATATATAGGGTGTTCCATGAAAACATTCATGCATTAATACATACTTCATTACATTTTTATTAAACGTTTTCTAGCGTTGCTTCTTATTCCTTATTGCCTAAGATTCAATGTGTATCCTTGCTGCCTTTTGCGTTGGAAATCCATTCCTATCACTTCTTACCCGTACTTTGCGAATTTTATCTAAAGTTCAATACTCTTCACGGTTCAAGCTGTACTGTACATTAACGAAATCACGAGGAAACTGGAGAACCCGTTTGTTCGAAAAAAAAAATTTTTTTTGAGACAACGATCTCTTATGGTATAACTAGGTGGATATGAAAATAGGTAATGTGGATGAAAATATGAGGAATGACGATTCAATTTCTTGATAAGATAATAATACATGAATTTCTTAAGAATTTTTCATCAAATAATATATCAATTATAATTTCGTGAATCAAGCACGTTGGCATATGGGAAAATACCTTCTACAGATGTTGGCAGTTACAAAACCAATGGAACTAAGTCGCCGAATATTTTGAAAATATTTTACCATCGAGATTGCCTCGCTTTCAAATAAATAGGCCACTTTGCCGCGTTTGATAATCAATGTATAAAATGGTAAAAGATTTAACTTAACGATGACTCAATCAGCAACCGTCGGAAAACTATATATATATATATCAAGTTTTTCGGTAATTATTGACAATAATGAGATGACACAACCGTATTAATTATATTGGTAAATTCAGAAATTTTTGTTGGACAATTAGAATAGATATAGAGTCACTAGGAAAACCTCAGACAAGCACTCGTCGATATTGTCGAATTTGACATAAATTATTATAAAAAATGGAAAATTAATATTTTTAAGCGTTGATTCGATATAAAAACAACTATTTGTAAGGTTAAACATGTACACTATGATTTAGACATGGCTTACGGCACAGATTCTCAAACTTATTTAAACCACCGACCACTTTAACCATCAATATAATTCTAGTTTCCCCCTTCCCCACCGAAATATCGTAAAACAGCTTCCCCCTTCCCCACCGAAATATCGTAAAACAGCTATTGCAAATACTATTTTTATACGTGCCATTACCGTCCCCAAAATATCTCCGAAATTTCTATTCAGTCCTGTGAAAACCATCAACCTCCACGTGGGGACGTTATCTTCCACTTGGATAAAGATTGCCTAAAAGGGTGGCAAGTATTCGAAGAAACACCGCGTACAAGATACAAAGAAAATAATTGAAAGCAGGAGACAAAAAAAACAGGTGACGATTGTGCAAATATCGAATGAACAGTATACTTTTGCACTAACCTGTTTGCTGTACCCTGAATCGAGGTCTGGATAGATACAAGAAACTAGTGCAATCATAGGAATATCAGTACATACATTTCCAACAAGAAAAAAGTTGAAAAATATAAAAGGAAGGAGATGAACCGAGAGAGTCGAAAAACTTCGAGTGCCATCATAATCGATGACCATTTTGTTGTCTTCGTAACCCAGTTCTGATGTACCGGGTGACACACACACACACATCCAGACTCTGTAATATATTTAATCGATAATTCCATCACAGAGTTTGATCCGGATACTTTATACCAGGTTTGCAACTCACTTATTACGTTGGTTTCATTATTCATTAGGATTGGCCTTATTACTCATTAAATATATATATATATATATATATTCAGTCATCCTCATAAGTATTAGACACCCTGTAAGTTTTCTATCCGGATAATTAATCGAATATCTCGGCAAAGAAAATTGTCCATCAATTTACGAAACGAGGATTCGAAGCGGATAAACACAGCTTCATATCGCTTTTGTATTTTTATTTTTACGATTTTTTTCGTACAATTTACGTCATTTTAAAGATACCGGGTTTTCAAGATTTTTTCTCTTTACAAAATCTCATGCTGAACTTTAGAAAATAGTAATCTCATCTTTTAATAATAAGTTGTATTTTGTTATTTTGTTGACATTGTTTTAAGTTTTTACTTCTTACATCGTTTTTTTTTAATTTCTGTTAAGCGTTAACCAATAATAGTGACGCCAAAAAATTGTTCAAAACGTTTAAAAAATGTTCAGTGATTCGGAAATAAAATTCAATATTTTGCTTCTTATACTAAATATTCCAAACGGCGTAGCTTCAAAGTTACGCCGCATGATAATGACTTCGCGGAAATCCGTATTAAAAAAAAAAAAATCAATTTTGAAAAAACATATTCGAACAAGAAAATGCAAAACATTTTTGAACAAACACAACTAATGCTAACGGTATTCTTTTTGAATATACCGACCCTAAACGTTGATATTACAATGTTACAAAATTTAGCATAAATTTTGCAAAGTGAGGTAATTTTGAAACAACCATTTTTTTTTTTCAAAATGACGGGTACAGAATAAATCATAAAAATAAAAACGCAACTGACATTGGTGTTTCGGCGGTCGGGGTGTGGCTCAGGGGTAACCGAAGGTAGCCTTGCGAGAGGTTAGTACTTGGTGCGGTAACCGCTTACCCGTGCCCCGGCTGACGCATCGACCTGTGATCCGACCGGTTTTTTTCAATCCCTGGTGTGCATACTTTATCAAAAAATGTGTATACCAAGAAATCAGAAGACTACAAATCCGTTTAAACTATTACGAGTTTACCACAGTTTCTCCGCTCAATTATACAGCTTAATTATAAGATTACTGTGGTCGCAGTGGAAATTAGGTTAGATTATCGAAGCGCTGGTAATTAGTGATAAGAAAATAGTTGAATTTTCGACGAGTCGTAACGCTGCGTTGACGCTGCAAGAAATAAAATGAAAAAGTGAAATCGTAACGGGCTTTATCCACTCAAAACCTACAACCCCTTAAGTATCAACATTGATCTTTCTTTCTTTCTTTCGAACTCATCACGAGTAAATACAATTTAATTCGGTTATTTTTAACGCATAATAATCGCAAAGTACAATAGCTCGAGACAAGTGCTTCAGCTAGTTGAATCGTCATTGGTTAACCAAGACAAGCATATCGGGTTTATCGGTATCTCGTTTACCTCGAGTCCAGCGAATGTAATCAAAGCGGAAAGGTGTAAAAAGCCAAGAAAAATGAATGATGGAGAATTTGTGTCAGTAGGCGTGTCGCCTGCATGTGCTTTCAACTCGACGTTTATGCTTCCCGGAATAGGATCACGATGAAGACTTTGGTATTTATTGGTAACGTTTTTTTCAATCGATTATCGCGTCGCAGCTATCGTTTTCGGTCTCATTGCACAAACGGACCTCCGAGTCCTGGTAAGTAGATCGCGAGTATCCGTTTGCTCGTCGATGTTAATCATCCGGTAAAAAAGCATAAGAAATGATGGTGCGTTCCATTATCGCGCGTCAATCCTTCGGAATACCGGAATAAATTTTAATCCCCAATGTTGTATCAATAGCGTGGATAATTCGTTGAATCGTCTAGTCGAGAACTCCGGACGAGTACTGTAATGCTAAAATGTGAAAGGAAGAGGCCAAGAGGTGAACGGTTAAACAGTTTTGGCACGAAATCACTGTTCTTAAATTCTAATTGATAATACAAAACTGGTTGTCCCGGAATCAAGATCGTGAAACCCAGTATGAAAGTTCCTTTGACATTTGGTTGTCACCTGAAAATTCTAGCGTGTTGTATATTAACGATTCCAAGTGAGAAACGTTTGAAATCGCGAAACGCGTGTTGAAACGGGCAAAACGATTTTTTTTTCCATTCAAACATCAAAGTTTACGAAACACTCAAAATTGTTACTTTTAACTCATCATCGAACGATTTTTCACCCGGAAATTCAATTTTCACCGATATTCTATTAATTTCAAGTTTACAGAACCTCAAATATGTGTAAACACGTTGAAAGATGGAAAACCATTTTTTTTTCATCGATTCAAATTTCAAAAATTACGGAACACCAAAAATCGTCACTTTTAACACGCTCGCACTTGTTTCGTATGAAAGTTGGATTTGCATATATATTCTATCAATTCTAAATGAGTAACAATCCGAAATGAGAAAAAATTATTTGAAAATACAAAACGATCATTTTTCATCCAGAAATGGCGAGTCTGATATCACTAAATAAAATCGGCACTTTTGGCTCAATTGTAAGATATGTGTATCAAAGTTCGATTGTAAAATATAAAACGATTTTTTCGTCATGAATCCAGCGATCAAACGTAACGTAAATCTGTAAATCGTTACGTTTACCTGAATTCGAACGAAATTTTCGTATAAAAATACGATGCTGTCACATATTCTACCTCTTTTTTTAAACGAACTCTATTTGAAATGATAAAAAAAAAGCAATTTGAAACACGATCAGCCACACGAGCTTGAGTGCGCATGTGCATTCTCGTGGCGTTTCAATAAATATAACCACACATCCGCGTAACGAATCGTTTATTGCTTGTCGCTACAGTAGCGCTGCTCATTTTTGGTAGTTTCCGTGGTATGTTCCAAGATAGCTTCCAAGAGTGCACCATCTCGCGGTACGATTCGAAAGCGTTGCTTCTCGTGGGCGTTCGTTGCGCGCGCAACGTTGGCGTTATCGATGTTGATTTTGGTTTCGTAGTGTGTGAACGCGTATACATATTTATATTGCTCGTACGTGGATTGTGTATACCTTGGGCGTTACGGGGAAGGAGACAGGAGGGCGGGGCGGGGGGGGGGAGAAAGAGAATCGAAGAAGATGAGGGTATCGGTATAATACTGGTTGATCCGCTGGTAGGAACGCGACCGAACCATACGCTCTATAGTATACGCGTTGCTTTACTTCCTAGATGGTATTGGAGAGAGACAGACTCGACCGTGAATAAGAGGGGTGATGAAGAGTGCTGTGTAGTTTGTACGCATGTACGGCGCAAACGAATGGCCGCGAAAACGAGAAAGATCACTGGACCCTGGAAACTGCTAGTGTGGTGCTACTGGTCAGTGGTCAAACCTCTCGCGTGTTCAGTGCTGTGAGAAAATAACGTGCTCGTCGTAACAAACTCGCAACGAATTCCGTCATTGGTTTAGAAATAAACGGGAGACGGAAATATCGTGGAAATATATAATAAAATATCGATATATAAGAAACATATGTACTATATGCCAGAGAAGTGAATATCAAACGTAGTATTTAGATACCTTACATTTGTGGTTATTGTAATAATCCTTTTGTATGTTGAGGGATTTTTAGTTGATTAAGTGGTAGAATTTTTGTTGAAGTTATTGCTTCGTATTTTTCGTGAATATATTGGTCCAAATATTGATTCAAATTTTTCTTTTACTCATTATGGACGTTTGTGCATATTTTTTTGAATAATTGCCTTAATATCGAATAGACTCAAAGAATCATTGTTTATCTAGAACACGAATAAAATTTTGTCCAATAATCAAAATTGGTTTTCGCGTACTCCAAAAAGTTGAAGTCATCAGACAAAATACTTAAAATGGCGCCAACAAGTATTTGGATACCCCCCGAAATAAGACATTGACATTTTACCTTTAAACGTCACTTCTCTGGTCATCTGTATATACACATATATCGAACTCCAAAATTGGAATGAGGAAATGTTCCGCGTTTTTTTTTTTATAAATACGTGTTTGTTTTAATATCGAACGGTTCGAAGATAAAGCCAATGAAAAAAAAAATATTTTGTGTGGTTAATGGTGTTTGTCGTTCAGCTCAACCTTTTCGACCGACTGACGACTGTCAACTTTTGTGTTTCTGCATTTGCTTTTTCTGTCAGGTCGTTCCTTTGGTTACAGAAAGAAAATTTCTTCACGTTTTACTCCTTAAAATGACCAAACAGTATACGTGCATTTTGAGAATCCCTCCCACACATGTATACATACACATGTGTATGTATGTAATAAAAAATCTGTAAATTCAAAGTCACCAGTTGCATAAAAAAAATCAAAAGTGGGACCAAACGGTTTTCTTTGCAGGTAACCGCGAATAACGTCACTGTAGATCGACAGTGGATACGTAACAGCAGACGACAAAAATTGAAGAGAGAGAGGGAAATTTATGCGGGCGAGGTACGCCGAGTTGAATAAAAAGACAAGAGAACAGAGTGAGCAGTGAGTACAGTGAAGGAACGTGAAGGAACCAAGTAACGAAAAAAAAGCACAAATAACGTTTTGTCAAAACGAAATAACGACGAAAAGTTGATTTTAAAAAAACGCGCGATGTCGAAACACGAAATGAAAAATGAAGATGATGTTGGAAAATCGAGAATAGATATCGACAAGCCCCGATGGGACCAGAGTACTTATCTCGGAAGAGCCAAGCACTTCCTGTATCTTACGAATCCATTGAACGTTTTCGCTTCGGATAACCAACTCGAGCGTGCTCGTGAAATCGTCTCGAAATATAGGTGAGTTTACGTAAATTCATTTCCATTGCCAAGTATCGCTAAATATGTGCACGTGTTGGCAAACTGTAAGCTCCCATTTGAACTGAACAGATAAGATTGGAATTGCTGAGCTTGAATTATTAACATTTTTGTCAAAGCGATATTTTATGTCATTTGTATAATTATATGTATATAATAATCGGCTAATTATTATTTATATATTATACATGCAATCGTTATAATTGTATATAATAACTATACATATAACTGCATAAAATCATTTTTTATTATTTTCACAATACCTGCCATTATTTTTTATTCAGACCCAAGACATGATTCAATTCGTTCGCAGTAAAAAATTATTTACTTTTTTTTTCCTTCATGGTATAAAATTGTTCATGCAGTTTTTGAAAATTTGACATTCTACAAAATGTGCGGTATATAGAAGGCTTATGCGTTCTCCTGATATGTAGATTCGTTATACAATAAAATTTATATGGACAAATATTTGAGTAAAGTAACGAGCTTTTATTTAATTACTGAAAATAAAAAATCTTTTTTATTTGCCAAGCCACTTTGTATATTACTATAAATGAAAGCTTGGACTTTGACGATTTAAAAATCAGGTTTATTAAGAAATACTTCATTTTGAAGGAATCAGTTAGGCAATTGAACAATTATTTAGCAATTTATTTGTAAATCCATTAACAAAGTTTAATATCGAATTTATTTTAAATAATATTAATACAAATTCTACAAAATTATACGAATATACATAAATATATATTTCTATATTTACGAAAAATATTGATATAAATTTTCGGACTTGATACGACTGTGAATCAAAGTTAGAATTTATCATATGAAATGAATAATATAAAAAAATTGTTTTCGTTATTCATAGTGCAATTAATTAAATTTTCCATCTCAAAGTCTGCAATCCAACTGATATGCTAATGTACTTGTAATGATATCACTCATATTTATCAATACTCGCAACTTTGAAGATTAACGAATAAACGACGTATACCTATTCTCAAGTATTTTTATATTCTCATACATTTTCTTATGCAAAGATAGGTTTGCTTCTGTGTATACATTGCTCTTATTTCTGTTCTTTTTTCCAGAAAAGGTGAAACATTGGATCGTCTGAAAGTTTCTAAAGACGAATTATGGACGTACAAGTATTTGTACGATAGCGCCTATCATCCGGATACCGGTGAAAAAATGGTTCGAATCGGGCGAATGAGCGCTCAAGTTCCTATGAATATGATCATCACTGGGTGCATGATGACATTTTACAAGTACGAGAAAATAGCAAATTCACTTACTCATCTACAATATTAATAGGGACTTCACATTTTTTATAAAATATCATATCATGAAATTATCTTCCGAAAAAAAGTAAAAAATTCTTCCCTTAAGGAGGGATAAAATCAAGAATACACGTTTGTATAAAAATTCATAATTTTATTAGTTATATCCATGAAACTTTGTATCAAGCCTTTTAATTCAATATAAATAACGACGTATGTTTGGTTTTCGTAACGGCCTTGTGCTACGGTATATTTGCCAAACGAGTCCTTCAGAATTTTTGAAAAAAACAACCAGGCTTAACTGGGTATAATCATGAGTGTCATTTTAAATGAAAGTTTCGTCGATTTTTGAATAATCATTAACAAGCTACTGAGACTATTGGCTACGAATTAAGAATGACGAGTTTCAACCTTTTTTTTACATAATCAAACCCTTGAAGGGTTGCAAAGTATTTCAAAAAAAGTTTCGAGACCCAGGTGGACGAAATTGTTGAGGAAAGATTATATATAACGGATATGGTAGTGACGCAAGATAGGACGCGTGCAATATGATAAGAAGCCCTCGTAACCCTGATCCATAACCTCGTGCCGTTCCATCTACAACCTGCTACTTCTCCGAACATCAAAAATGAACTCCGTAACATTTCAACGATAACGTTCATAAACTCTAATCGTTTAAAACCCTCGCTATATGAATGTACGATCGAAAAAACCAAATGCATTGACGCTGATCCTGTCTCTTTTGCGGACTGAATAATTATCGGGCATAAATCATGAAGCTCGCACTATGTTGTTCACTATTCTTTTTCTATCACCGTTCATTTAAATTTTTGTTAGCAAAAAAGGCTGACAGGTATTGGCTCATGATTGGAGACTCCTATTTTCGATGTAATCTGCGAAATTATCATTTCCTTTGAAAGTTTAAACAAATTGCTGGGCGGTTAAAGTACGGCTCGGGAGATTGGCAAAGTTAAGCAGCGTTGGGAGAGGCGGATACTTGGATCGTTGACCGTTTAGCTTTGGCTGGCGCATCAACCAGCAAGCGGGAGGTCGATTTTTCGGACGCCTCGGGTATACATTCTTTGACAATAAAAGTTTGTACACCAAGAAATCAGAAAAATACAAGGCCGCTTATACCGGTACGGTATTATTACTTTGTTACGAGTTACTTTATTTCAAATGAAAATAACGTGCGATATGTGCATACTTAATTATTATGTCGAATTGATTAATTAATTACATTTATTGAACGACGACGGTGATTTGGAAATAAGTGTAATTAATTAATTAATTTGATATAATACTTACATATGTACATATTGACTGTCATTTTCGTTCAAAATTAAGTAAGTCGTAAAAAAATTAATTCACTGGAAAGTAAATTTAGAATACAAAATTTAAGGAACAGGGATGTAGAAACCAACGAGGGAGATAAGAAGAGATGAAAAAAGAGAAGGCTAAAAGAAGACGGGAGCAAAAAAGTCAGAGACTGGTAAAAGCACAAAGGTTGCGTACCACTGAGGAAACAGACCAATAAAAAAGAAATAGTAAAAGAAAAAAAACAATTACAAAAAATCGTTTTTATGATAAAGCATTGTTCGAGTAATAACAAAAAACGTTTTCAAAATCCTACATTAGTGTTATTCCATCGAGTCAAGAGTTGCCTTCGAGTTGTCTTTTTCGTTTTATTAACCCAAACGCCAACAACGAAACAAGTTGATCTCGATTTATTAACCCTTTGAGTGCATACTGGGTTGTTTCGATCCACAACTTTTTTCGTATAAGTACGTATTTTTCAACGTATGTCCCACTTTGAGTAAAATTCATTCATTCAATTTTTATTTGTTTGGAAAAGAAAAATTTACAGCTATAAAATATGGATCATTTACTACAAAAAAATGTATCTCCAAAAAAACAAGCAAAAAATGCATATTTATCGAAATATAATAATTTGAAAAACGTCATGGATCAGATTGGCCCAACACGCACTCATAGATTGGCGGCGGAAGTGTGCTCTCGAAGGGCTAATTAAAACAAACCTGATCGATAAAAAAATGAATATATATTAAAAAATGTCTTGCAAACTCATAGATCGACACCAGCAGTGATATTCTGGCAGTGGTGCAATCAGTCGTTCAACGCGGTCGTAAATTATACGAATCGAAGCGGTGCTCGTCCAATACCGGTCGAGACACTGGTCCAGAGTTACGTCGGTGCTGTTGGCGGTGCGGTCGTCACGGCGTTGAGCTTGGGTCGTCTAGCCAGTCGTGCACCACCGCTTGCGGGACGACTCGTACCATTAGCCGCTGTGGCAGCTGCCAATTGCGTTAATATTCCTCTCATGAGAATCACGGAGCTTCGTGAAGGAATCGATCTTCACGACGAGGAAGGAAAAAAGCTTGGTAACAGCAGGAAAGCTGCACGCGAGGCTATAGCATCGGTTACTCTCTCACGAGTCCTGATGTCTGCCCCGAGCATGGGTCAGTTACCATTTTTTAAATACGATTTATTCATTACGATGATTATAGCGATAGAGAAAATCTGGAATACACGGTGACCCCGTGATCCACTTTAACTCGTCAATTCTGTCCATCGATTGTAGAGTCGCGAGAACGAATTTTATTTGGGAACAATTTGAGTACGCGATTTATAGATCGATGTTGAAGCTAAGAAGCAATTGTATTTAAGATCCAACGTAATAACATACTTTCAAATCCATTTCTCGTGGACAGTTAAATTTCTCGGGAAAGATCAAGCATCGCGCTATGTAGAAATTACACACGCGAATATTGATGCTTTTATTCAACGTCGATAATATTTTATCTTGGAGAAATTTAAGTTTGACAATTTCAGATTTCATTCTAGCACTGACACGTCATTTGATACAACTTCTGTTTTTCGTCTTACAAATATTTAAAAGATCGACATAACCTCACATATTTTTTAATCCATTTTTCTCGTTAACGATAAAGTTTCTCACTTCAAATATTTCAGTCGTGTTTCTTGCCACGGAGCACAGTTCGAGCTTGAAGCTTCCTCTTAAAATTAGTAATACGAAGCCTCTTGGAAAATTAATATTTTGGTAATGATATTGATGTTTCAGTGTTTTCACCACTGCTGATGAATTATTTGGATAAACGGAATGCATTGGCTCGAGCAAAATGGGCAGCAGCTCCGATACAGCTGGTCGTGTGTGGCATATGTTTAACTTTCGCAACCCCCTTGTGCTGCGCTTTATTTGCCCAAAAAGTGGCGATAACGGTCGATCGTTTGGAGCCGGAAGTACGCGAACAAATATTGTTAAAAAATCCGAACGTGAAAGCAGTTGTTTACAACAAGGGGCTTTGAAGAAAATGTCTCACAGTAATCCTGTGCGTTAGTGTGGATTTCGAAAAACTCTGCTTAAATTTCGTTTCAACTGTGACGTGAATCTCACGATGCGAACGACGATAAATTCCATAGTGAAATACGCGAAGAATTTCGCTTTACGTAATTTTAGCGAGAACTCGAGTAAAGGCAATCGAATGACTCAAGAAAGATAATGGGTTTGTGGAAATTGTGTGTTTTCGTGTGTTCCTAATAAAATTCGTTACATTTCAATGTACACGTAAAATTAGAGTATGCAAAACTATGGCGGCCGTTCTATTCTAAATGGCTTTAATTCGTAATGATCAAGCGACGTGCATTACGAATTTATTTGCATTTCTTATTCACAATGCGATCAAGGCACATTTGTTTGGGTTTGTTCAAGCCCGCCATTTATACAGGGTGTCCGTATCGAGTGGAATAGGTAGCCATATTGCAACATCGAAAATAGATACAGAGTTTTCTCGAACAAGCATATAACATTTTTACCGACCGAGCAACGTTCTCTTTACCAACTGAACAGTCTTTACACCGCATCAATGAAACAATTGATTTTTATTATTTATTTGCAATAATTTCAATGTACTTAAGCTTCAATTTCAGTTATACGTTTTTCAAGAGATACATCAGATATGACGTGTAAATGGGAATCGCGTATAAATGAATGTACTATCTTTATGAATGAAATTTCTCGAGGCTAGAGAAATTTAATGTACGAGTGATTAAAATGTATAAGTTGCAAAACGTATAAACGAAATTTTACTGTACTTAGATTTGTAACTAAGAATGGTTTGTTTATGGCGAAGTTTCATAAAGTTACCTATATTCCCGAGTTCTATTTTAGAAATGCACCGTATTGTACCGATTGCTCTTGAAATTCATTTTATTCCACTCGATAAATAACTAAAATACAGAAACATTCTGGACACCGAAGGGAATCTTTAGATTTATCGGTTTGTGTTATATTTGATGAGAAACAAGGAATTAACGTATAGGGTACCTTGGAAACATATTGGAAATTCAGTTTAAAAAAGGATTAACCATTGACTGATGGAAAACTATATCAAATCATATAACGTGATGACTGATGGATCGATCCACTAAAAATTCCATGTCCATTAGTTATTTGTATTTAATGACCGATGGTATTGTATGAGACCTGCACGGGATGATATAATATATACCAATGACTGTATTCACTCGAGGCAGCCTTCGAATGAGATATCTCGCTATTCTCCAAACGTCACAATATCGATGAAAGCAGATACCAAGTTTTTCCTAACGTAAAATGCAACGGTTTTATATTTTTGTATCGAAGCATCCATGCGTACATTTCCTATAGCAGCTGATACGATTGAGTACCCTGATCTTACAACATTCCTTATTACGTATCGAATTCTAACTTATTTTTGTGCGGTGAGCGAAATAACGAGTTTGGCTCGGAATACCGAGTAGGCGCATTTATCTTACAAATGTACTGAGTGTTCGAAGCTGAGCATCCCAAAGGAAAATATGAAATGGTGGCCATATTGCATCTTCGAAAATAGGTTTATGGTTTTGCGCATAGTAGTTCAGCAACAATTACGATTTTCATTAAATTATAATTTTATGAATTGGAATTTAATGAAATTTGACGTTTGTATTTGTATTTATATAATTCAAAGAAAATGTTCCACGTAGTGCTTAAATTTGGCCTAATGAGTGTGAAATAGCATAAGCACAGGATAAGATGGACATTTACGATCAGTGTGCTAAAACTCCCTGTACTTTTCATTTTACATCTTTTTTCAAGATATTTTTTTTACGTCTGTACTTTGACACCCATGATAAAAGAAAGTGTACACCCAGGCGTATATTTATTTACGAAGAAGCTATATTGCCACCTATTCCACATTCTCATTTAGAACGGTCGGCCTGATACAGCCTATGTAAACGTTGAATCGAGGAGCATTGTGTAATCGACACGCGCAATGGACAATGACAATAAAAGAAAACTTCTTCGAAGCAATCAACATTGCTAATTTATTAATATCATCATTATCATTCGCGAATATTGATGATCAAATTTTTAACCCTACACGTTCAGCGACAGTTGCAAAACTGGCCTTCCTTCCGTCGGTGGAGAGTCGAATTGACGCACCTTCGGTGGGGCCCTAATTTTGCGTCCGAAACGACCCCCTTTGCGCTGCCACAAACCACTTCTTGGACGATTGCCAAGTTCGCGATTGCGCTGAGCACTGCCGATCGGTGTTGATCCATGAAGGACGTTCGAGAGCCTTCCAACAGTCGCCATGCAACGGTGATCGAGACTGAAGGGTTTTTTGCTTGGCATCTGTACGATCACTCGATCAGTGCCGTCCTTCCGTAATATCACACCTTCGGTACCGGCGGCGTGAATGAGACAGCCACTGAAGCCCGGATACTTTTCAACGCAGTTCACCTTTGTACCGAGCGGCAGAGCTCCCAACGGATAAGCATCACCCTCGTACGCTCGCACTGGGTTTCTCGGTATTGCTTGCGAAGTTTTTATTATCATACCGGGCTTCATGTTCTCCGTCGCCAGAATGTACTTCACTTCGGTGCCATGCGCGACCAATGCAATGTAACTCGTTCTACAGCCATCGGCAATAACGTCAAGTACCTTATCCTCCCTTGGTGGCTCATCCACACTCGTCGGGCCCTCCCTCTTCCAATTGATCCAGTGATATTTGTGCTTTATGCCACCACCGATTCCCTTTGCTACCACACGACCTATTTGTGGAAAATTAATTGTGAGAAAATTTTAAGGCTTAAAGGCGGACTCGTCGAGGAGCTAAAATCCTGAGAGAGATTTGCTAAATTGCGGATATCCAATGATTTGGGATCTGATTTGATTTTTGGATAGAAAGAAAAAGTATGTATTGGGATTTAGTGAATAGTAAACCATCGCTGTTACTTGTTTAGCTGACGAGCCATTCGTTTGCGACTGAAACTATGTGGTGGAATTTGTAAAGAGTGAAACATGTGATGAAGCCAAAACAAACTCTACCAGGCACCGTACGATTACAAGAGTGAACTGACATTGTTCGGCGAATAATTCTTAAAGATAAATCATTTGCCATGTTAAAAAAAATCGCCGAATTCTGCATCTGTAAATTCTAGATCCCAAACAAATAAACAAAAGTATAGAGTTCTGTAAGAAAACTGGATTTGAAAAATTGTGAGGTTATTTCGATCTTTGGTAAGTCTTTAAGGCAAAATTTGAATAATCTCTTTTTAAATAGTTGTCTAGCGATTTTAGCTACCTTGAAGTTCACATGGTTGGAGATCAACAAAAATGATATTTTGTTTTATTTTTCGAATGAAGTTCTTTGTCAAATTATCGTTCGATTGGCCCAAAATGCAAATTTGTTCTTGACTTCTGTGCTTATGGGATCACCCAACAGAGGGACGAGCTGGAATCGTCGGAAATTTGTTTTGTTCATTGCACGTGCATAAACCGTGAATACAAAATATCTCGAGGTGAAATTTGATTTTTCGACTGAATTCTGGTAAAACCTGAACAATACGAAATGTTTCTGGCACGACAGTAAACTGGTCATGAGGTTGGTGTTACTTACCGGTCACCGGATCACGACCAGCGAGATTAGTAACTTCGAGAGGTTCGACGGTGTAAGAATCTTTGAAGTGAACAATTCGACGCCAACTTTTTCCTTTTATACCGGGTTTGGGTACTTCGACGGGCTTCCACATGCCCCGGTTGCGGCAAGACTGAATTTGACATGACACCGGTGCATTCAATGCAATTAAATCAGACGTTTGCCTGCAGAGCACTCGACGAAACATTGCAACGACCGCCATGTCTGTTTCTATTGAAAGAACGAACCCGACGCCCTCTCGCATGCGACAAGTTTCGTCGGGAAGAACACTGGATTTGTTACCGACGGTCGATCAACATGTTTGACCGACGATCTCGGATGATCAAACATAAAAATGATGAACCGCACAAAATTCATTCCCTCTCATCTTTTTCATATTCAATGAATTCTTTTTTTATAACCGATAATCCGTTTTGTTTTTCAACATTCAATTAATGAGATAATGATAAGTAAATTGAATGAAAACGTTCTTATTATCGGATGGTAAATATAAAATGGAGAAATCTTATTTATTCTCGCGTGTGATAACAAAGTAGGGAAATGTCTTATACGGAAGGTAATTATCAGCCGAGTAGTACGTTACCGATCTCGACAGGCTGGTACGCAAAGAAATGTACCCAATTACACCGAAAGCAATGAAATTCATTTCCGAATAAAAATGCTATTGTAATAAAGAATAAAATATGCTGAATCTAAATTTGCATTTCATTTTTTGTCGTCACAAAAATATCCATTTCGAGAAACTTAAAAATAATCTTGACGATTCAATTTATATTGATTTACATTTCTACGCCCTTTTTTGAGCCAACAAACACGTATATGTACATATAAATCTAAGAGAAGGAAAAACGAAGATTTTCTATGACTAAATTTTTCTACGGAAGAATTCTACGTTTAATACGAATCATAACGATTTATATCGTTACCGCTTCGTTCCCAAATTCTATTTTCTTTTATTTCCATCAAAACTGTACGAGGTTAGATCGATCGACCCACCCTTATAAAATTACAGAAATAAACTCACCATTTTTGCTTGCATAATCGTATTTAAAAAAATCAAAGATTTATTGTAATCAAGTAAAGACCATTTTGATAAAAAAAAATCCTCTAGAATAAAACGAATACCCGGTACATTTGTTTACTGCTAATCATTGCTCATCTAAAAAAGGTTCAAGTACCGTCAAGGTCGAAAATGATACAAGCCCGAATAAAAAGCTTCGAAACGTTAACACGCGTATAGTTGGATGAAGTAAGAGCAAGAGAGGTGGAATGCTGTGCAAACTCGATAAAAGCCAAAATTACCGATGAACGACGCGCGCCATTACCACCCTCGTCGATCCGCCGCACGGGCAATCAGTTCGGGCTTTCATTGGGAACAGTGTAGATGTAGCGCGAGTGAGATGGGCCGCGTTATGTCCGATCTTTTATATGTATGTGTACCAGTGTGTACCAGGATATATATATACATAGACTCTTATACATATATATATATCTGTAGCCACATGCATGGAATATGCTATATCGTACGTACGCGTGTACACCGCCATCAGGGTAGCCGCAAAGTTCTCGCATCCCTGCGGAGTGGTACGGCGTGCTTGCCGAGTTTCACAAAACCCCGAGGGTTGGGCTGGGCTTAATTGACTTGGGCTAATTATTTTATTAAGTGAGAAGATGGCCGACTGAATGCTAAGAGCGAACAAGAGTAAAAAGGTTCAGCGAGAACATCGAGCTGTTCCGTTGAGCCTCCAAGTTGATTTCCTTGGTAGGAAAGAAGGGGTGGAAATTTTGGAGGCGGTGTAAGAGCGTGGGGCATATTAAACTGGATAGGAAGGCCAGAAACGCGAGTAGGAAGCGTACGCGTGAGATTGTCAATAAAAGAGAGGGTGGGTAGTGATAGGGGTGTGCAATATCGCATTTCTTGTTCAGAGTTCAAGATCTCCACGTATCGCATTAATATTCCGGTACGCATTGATCGGAACGATAAAGGCGACCCGAATCACGAAGTTCCCGGTATCGTCGAGTTTCGGAGGTTTACGTTTACCTACCAATGTGGAGAGAATTGGAAACTTTGCTTTTCGATTAGGCTGTTTCGATGTCACACATGGGCGATTTGGTTGATGGCAACTTGGTTGACGGCGACTTGGTCGATATCAACTTGGTCGACGGAAACTTGGTTGACAGCGACATGGTTGACGGCGACTTGATCGACGGAAACTTGGTTGAAAGCAACTTGGTCGACGGAAACTTGGTTGAAAGCAACTTGGTCGACGGAAACTTGGTTGATAGCGACATTGTTGACAGCGACTCGATCGATGGCAACTTGGTCGACGGCAACTTGGTCGACGGCAACTTGGTCGACGGCAACTTGGCCGACGGCAATTTGGTAGACGGCAACTTGGTCGATGGCAACTTGGTCGATGACAACTTGGTCGACGGCAACTTGGCCGACGGCAATTTGGTAGACGGCAACTTGGTCGATGGCAACTTGGTCGATGACAACTTGGTCGATGGCAACATAGCCGACGGAAACTTGATCGACGGCAACTAGGTCGACGGCGACTCGATTGATGGCAATTTGGTCGACGGCAGCTCGGTCGATTACAACTAAGTCAACGGCAACTTGGTCGCCCGCGTCTTCGTCATCGTTGATTTAGTTGACACGAAGTTTGTCGAAGGCAACTTATTCGACGGCGATCTCGTTAACGGTAACTTACTCGACAAAGACTCGGTCGACGGGGACCAACAATTTTCTTTATATTATCGGCAGCCAACCGCGTAAATACATAAACGAACGAACAAAAAAGTTTTTTCTCCGACTACCGCCGATTTTTGCTTCGCGTGGATCTTAAGTTTACCGAAAGCCTCTAACGAGATACGTGGGGGTTTCCGAGTTCGCAACGTGCCTGTAATTCTATGCATCGGGTCTGTTCTTAACCAGCGCGTTTTCGCGGATCCTCATCTGCATTCGGTTTCGTATATCTATACCGACGACCGTACTATTACTAGACTATGCATGCATAATTACTACGGCAGTACCAGTGAACACTGCACTTCTCGTGTCTCTTCGTCTCGCGCTTCCTCCCGTTTTGCGTTAATGCACACATACACGCGTACACAATAAGCTCGCGAGAGATCGTAATGGCACACCGGTCTAGGTGTACCTCCTCAGTTGCAACGACGAGAGTAACTCTCCGTGTGTGCCTATTCCCGTGTGCGTGCGTTGGTGACTCCATGTGTCGGTGCAAGCGCACCGACGTGCGCGCGCCCGTTAACCGCCTCTCTCTCTCCGTCGCGAAGGAAGAACATCTATTACCCGGTACATGGACCGGGCGAGCGTCGAGAAATCGGTGCGAAGGGGACCGAGGGAGAGACGGTTCGGTGCGGGCAAGAGTAGTCGAGCGGCAAATTGTCCGCCATCTTACCCACCTTATACCTTACCTCACACTCTCATCCCTACGTATTTTACGTAAGTGCGTGTGCGTATTTACGTGTCCGCGCACACATACACACATACACGGAGCTTTTCCGCTGCTTTCTTCTTTCCCACCTTTCTTGATCTATATATTCGTTCCTCTGCTCTTTTCATCCTCCTCCCTCGCTCTCTCTCTCTCTCTCTTTCTCTTTACCCCCAGCCCCAACTAAGCGTCTTCCGTCGCGCCAACGTTCTTCCTCGCTCTTTCGTCGTTTCCTCCAACGAGTAAACCACCTTTAGCCCTGCGCGTACCGTTCGTGCGACGCTTATTTCCTCTTTCGCGAAACCTCCTCCTCCTCGGGAAGCAACAAACCCTCCTTATGACGATCCCGCCACCACCTCGAAAGCTCTAGATTACCTGCGCCCCTTATAAGCGCTCGTGTTGCCCATTTATTACCACAACTGCGACAACCACGCGCGAGATGACTCTCCCTCCCTCCCCCCCTGCCCGTTCCACCCATTGAGCTTTCTTCCTCACTCCTTCTCGAAGCTTTCAAACGTGTCGGGTTGTAAGTGTGTTTGTACGAGTATAAAGTTGTACAACCTCGTGGAAACGTACTACTGAGATTAGCTCGACGGTGTTCCGATTAGAGGAACCTCGTCAGGAAAATAGCCGCGATTTTACAGATTTTGGGTAATTATCTATGGCCCTAACTTCGAATCGAATTTAACACCTGGACTTTGATAGTTTGGAAATTTAGCTTTTCGACTATAGGCCTTTTCGATGTTACGGATCGGCGACTTGGTCGGCTTGGTCGACGGCGATTCGAATTTAGAGATCAGAGATGTCGATTTGTAAGTCCTTCGTATCAACAACGTTTCTCAAATTTCCTAAGTAAATTGGGAAAAACTTGTACCGCTTTAGCGATGGTACAAAACTCAGCGTTAGAACAGCAAGTTGGAAAACCTGAAACTCGCAACACTTTTTTCTTAGCCCTAGGCTTTTTTTTGGAAGATGTTCTTCACCCGCCACCGTTGTCCGTAACGATAAAGCGAGAGATGAAGGTAGTGGGTGGGGTAACTGGTGAAGAAGGTAGATAAAGGCGCACCGTGGAGCAGGGAGAGAAAAAGTGTGTGGAGCACGGTCGATGAAACGTTTCCTCGGGGACCGTTGGTCGGTGCCCCGGCACGGGATGATCCTCCATCCGGAAAAGAAAAGAAAAAAAAGTACGCGCGAAGATGGCGCTCGCTCCTGTTGTAAAGTTTTTTTCGTACGGTCGAACGGGGGTGAACAGAGGGAGTGAAAATAAGGGAAGGGAAAGACGGGCAGCGGACGAAAAAAAAAAAAAAACGTCTCCTCATCCTCGTTCCACTTTATTTCCGGTCTTTTGGTATCTCTTGCGTGGGAGGCGTAGAATATGAGAGTTAAACGAAAGAAATGCATAGGAAATAAGAAGGGTTGATCCGGAGTGACCGATCGTGGTAAGGGTGGGGAAAACTGGAAGCGAAGCGCGGAGGAAGTGGCGGAAGAGGAGTGGGAGGGTTGGATCGTCGTACTGGAAAAATGCAGACAATGAGAGGGCAAAATGCACACCAGGTACGGAAAGACTGTCTCGTATGGTTGACGGTTGGTTGCTTCCGTTCTCGGTCGTTTGTTTCCAATTTGTTGGTATGGGGTTAGGGGATTGGCGGATTCGCGAGAAGGGAGGTAAAAAAGAAAGAAAGAAAAAAAGAAACGGCTGAAACGAAAACGGGATCAGAATGGAACGGAGAGGAGTGAAAGGATAAGTGGGAGGAAGGGAAAAGAAGATGAGACTGCGAGCGAAACAACAGCGAGGGTGAGTCGCGTGAGAGGCTACCACCACCACCACCACCACCACCACCACCACCACCAGGACCACCACCACCACCACCGCCACCATCACCATCAGCATCACCATCACCACCACCACCACCACCACCACCACCAGTGCCACACAAGAGATCAAGAGCGAGCATTGTGCCGAGAAGCGAATGGTGCTGGCATGGGGAGAGAGAAGAGACGAAGAGTCAGGAGGATACAGCGTGAAGGAGGGTGAAATAATAACAATAATCATATTTCCCGGCAACATGGCCGCTATGAAAAGGATAGGTTGGTTGAATAGCGAGGAAGAGGAGAAGGAAGAGGGAATCGGGAGGCGGTAGGGTAGTTGGCTATGATGCCGGGATGAGGACGAGTAGAACGATATGGATGGCGTTTGGAAGGAGGGCGGATGGGGGAGGGGCGGGTGGTTGCACGAGAGAGACGCGGAATGCCAGGGGTAGTTCAGGACTGCTCTCTCGCCCTCTTTCCATAACGCGGGTTGAAGAACGTGCTCTCTGTACCGCAGTGCAAAAGAGAGGGCGAATACTCTCGGCGTAACGGCTCGGTGGTAGGGCACGAATGGGTGGGTTATCATAATATTACAAACCACCGCCGCAGGCCCATCCATATATACATATATATATACATATATATATGTATATACATATGCGACACCCGATATACACGTACTAAGTCCGGACGCGCAATTCGCGCGAATTACCACATCCGGCAATTGTCGCGTCGGCTGCTCGTTTTGGTTATACGACCACTGCAGAAATACAAAGAGAGAGAGAGAGAGAATATAGTATATAGGAGAGAGTTGGGGTGCACAGGGTGAGATGCCCGGAGCCGGAACGAGCAGACGAGACGGGATAACGGGAGTAGCTCTTCTGTACTCTCGTACTCTTACGTACTCGGCCTGTACACGCTTCTGTTCAAGCGGATACAGAGTCCAATACTAGAGTAGAATATCATCGGAACACTAACGCGTTAAGAAACTTCATAGGATAACGACGATGGAATACTTCGATATTGTTATTTAGGTACCGTTTGTTAAAGATAGGCCTGTTGGGTATTTTTGAGTAGCTGGTCGACAGCTACTCAGTCGTCAACGACTCGAATTATCCGAAGTGGATTTTTGTGTCTACTCACTTGGTTGTTGAGCCTGTGATGACGTTGCTGTCCATAGTGACTGGTTGATGGCGGATTTGTCGTTATTTCATATATTTATCAGTTAGTTGCTGAGACTATAAAGATAGTTGATGTCGCTGTCAACGCATCTGTAAAACGTCTTTAAATTATGAATTCGACGGATTGGTATTTATTTAACCCTTTTGATACAGCATTTCCGTTGATCAGACACTGTCTCCAGATCGCAGACGTTTGGGTCGACACTTTAGTTCCTGTCGAAAGATGAGATTACGTCGTTACATATATCTTTATATTACACTTTGAATTTATCTTTATGTATTGTTTATGTATAAATATTTATTGGTAGATGAAATACAGCTGCAGACCGGCTAACACGGTTAACTGGATTTTCTGACACTACTCTCGTTTATCAACACCTAATTTTCTTCTTCTTTATTTTCATGCTGTTATGCATTATAATGATTATCTCGTTCTCGTATATCATCACCGCAATAATCGCCAAACTCGAAATAAGTCAGAAGTGCAATGTAGGATTTTTCCAAGTTTTATTTACTACCTCTATAATCCTATATCGGATTTATAGAGTTGTATACATATATATAGAGTGGGAGCCAAAAATGCATGATGTGCACAAGCGAAAATTAATTACCATTTATTTTTTCCAGCACCATTGTCGATCCTGCAACTGCCCCCGTTCAGTCATGTAGATTCCTCACAGAATTAATAAAGTAAAATATCAAAAGTATATAAGATCCATATGACACGAGGCAATTACTACACGAGAGTAATTACATTTATATATCACAGCAACGACGACTTCCATGAAATCATACCGCAGAATTAAAATGTTAGAGCTCGCGTCTATCCCTGCTCGAAAAAAATGATCGTTTCGTGTAAAAAGCACACAACGAGGATAATCAAAATTTGTCTCTGAAACGTTAAATTTCAGTAGTTTAATTATTACAAATACGTTAAAAATGAGAAAATAACTGAATCGAAAAATAAATACGCAAAGCTAGGAAGGTAAATCGATTCGTTCCGTCAAATATTCGTGTTTTTTATTTATAAATAGAAACCGAGTTTTCGACATCACTTAAATAAAATAAATTATACATATACTTATATAAAATGTATAAAAAGCTAAAACCCGAGTTTACAGTTACGAATTCAAAGCTATCCTTTAATTATAAATATACTAATAATCCAAATGTTGCAAGAAAAAATAAATCCTCGTATCAAAATTAATAGGCGTATGGAATAACGAAAAAAAAAATATTTTTTTCGCCTTAATTAATAGTACAACTTAAAAATGATTTTTTATTTGTTCCGAGGTCGAATTCGCAGCCCGTGAAAGCTGATTCTTTGTTTTTCGAGTGGGGCCTTAATATTCTCCAGATGTTGAAGAGATCGCTCGCCACCCATATAGAAACGTAACATTTCTTCTCGAGAGTCGTCTCGTCATCCAGTATCAACTTTAGGTCCTGTGAAACGAGGAAAAAAAAACAAACGAATGGACCTAAACGAAGGAGGAAATGATCGTAAAGTGACAGATACATCGATATATATACACACAAGCTACTAAATCTTTGAACCATACGCCAATAGAAAATTTCCGGAAGTCTGGTCCTTAAACTCGGTAAAATCTTTTCCCGCGCGGACGGATAAATACCTCTGTAGATAAATACGCGAAAAGAACGTAGAATTTAAAGTCAACTTAAAACAGCAAACGTCAAGACGATTCAAGTATATCAAGGGACATATTAAAGCCTTTGAAAAAACAGGAAGTTACAACGCTAAAACAACGAGGCAAAGTCAGCTGCTTAAAAATCTGAATGTTCTCACCGGGTATCCGAAACCTAGGATACATTTACTACCGCGGAAGCGAATTTAACATTTTATTTTAGGGGTCATCGGGAAATCCATTTTGTTCCATTTTCTTGAAGAATGTATTTTGAAAAAATAAGTATAGCGAATATTATTTTATAATTCACGAAAATTACAAAATTACAGCACTTACAATAAAGCTCTTGATAGTCCTAACTCGAGCAATATTAATCGGATATGTACATTTTTTAACGAAATTTCTCTGATCGTTGTACGTATTGTTGAACAGAGCCATTTAGTTTTTCAAAAATTACTATTTCTCAAAAGACCGGCTATGAAATATTTTAGGTAAAAATAGTACTTTTTAATCCGTGTATTTCGAAAAGTACACAATATCAAGAAAGGCTACGTTTTAAAGTAGCAACATTAATAGACATTAAAGAAACATTTGGTTCTTGTCCCAGACGTATCAAACCAGAGACTTCAATCCCACCAGGAAGAGAGATATTTCCGACAGGCCTTCATTCTTCAATTTATTATTATACTTCACGCGTTGATTATTTTTAAATACACATTTACTCGAATAAATTTCGATGTATACGAATATCTTCAATTGAGTCCGAAAACAAAAACCTGATAATTAAAAGATCATGAAAACGGTTTCTTGTTCGGATCGTCCTCCGCTCCGTAAGGGGTTACGGGCATAAAGAACACGCCTTCGTCCACTTCGAAATTTTGAAACCACTATTCTCTCAAACGGCTGAACCAATCGGTGCAAAATTTGTGGTGTGCATTCAGGATAATGGCACCGATGGCCCTCCGGTCGCCATTTTGAATGAAAACGTTTAATTCGTGAGAAATCGAGGTTTAAAACGTATCGACAATCTCTCTCGCACTCGTGTGTAACGTGTTCGTCCTGGCCTTGAATTAAAAATTATATTTGCTTCTTGATAGCGTATAAGAAAAGCGGGAAACAAAACAAAGAACCCAAACAAACACAAAACATCGGGTCGATTCTGACACTTCCGAATACTTACCTAAAAAATGAAGATATCAAACGGACGTTCGTGTATAATATTCAATCGTTCGTAAAATAGATACTTCGTGTCTGTGTGTCCGCCTATGAATATGCCCGTGCAGAAAGGAATATCGAGACAAAAAAAGGGAAAGAAGGCGAAGAAAAAAGCTGTACATGAACAAACGTACAGTAAGTAACGAATGCCTGGAGTAACACCGCGAGCACATCGGTGGGTTCAAAGAGGAAGAAAGGGGAAGAGAGAGAGAGAGAGGGTGGAGGAGATCGAGGAACTCGGCGGGAAGGGGGTGTAAGAGGGGTTTCGTCGTATACTTCGAACGAGAAATCGGGGATCGGCCGCCCCGCGAAGGGGTCGGTGCCGAAGGAAGCACTTAAAGAATTATCCGAATTCGCAAGCACAAGGGGTGCAATGTGAAGATGTATGTACGTGCGTGTGTTTCTGTGTGCGTACAGAAAGGTTGAACGGACTCGTGATGATGCTGATGCTCGTGTTGGATGCTTCGAACGCCAGAGAGCGGCACGTGCATTCATTCCCAGGCCAACACCTAAAACCTACTAATACCGTCCCCGTGTATCTATCTACCCTTTTACCGCTCGACGCGAGTCCTACTAGCCGGGACCACGGAAAGAGTAAGTAGGGTCGGGTTGTAGTATACACGGTACCCCCCTGTCCCATACCGTTCTACCTTTGTTTTATGCCATAGACCTTACTGATCTCTCTCTCTCTCTCTTTCTCTCTCTTACCTTCTCCCCCCCTCTCGCTCTATGGATTTTTCTTTATATCATTACTTTCATGTTCTATTTGTTTTTAATTTTGTATAATTTTTTATTTATCCCCCTGTAGTCACACCCCAGCCCATTTTCAACCTCGGATTGCATTTTTTCCGGATTTCTTTTTCGATAATTTTTTTGTTATCAAAAAAATTGGGCGATTTGAAAATACTTTACGCAGTCTTATAAAAAGAGGTTGAAAATAGACTGTACAATTTTTTAAAACTTTCTTTTGCAATTTTTAGATGATTTTACACTCGCCGAAGTGGGTGGGGTGTACGTTATTGTTAGAAGGTGTGACTATAGACGGTTGTTTGAGTTAAGATTTTCATGTATCGTTATTAGTATTATTTTTTTTTAATTGTTTTGTATGATTTTTATGTTTATTATTATTATTTTTTGTTTATTATTATTGTGTTGCCCGATCGTCTGACTGGGGCATAATACAATTTATCGTCATCATCATCTCTCTCTCTCTCTCTCTCTCTCTCTTTCTCTCTAGATTACTTTTATGTTTATTTTTAAGCTTCATTTTAATTTTTTTTTTAATATATGTGTTGTCCATTGTTTACTCAACTCTTGCGGTTAGACTGAACTTTTTAAAATCATTTTTGCGTTTTTAATTTATACCGCTTTGTATTGGTTTATATAGAGTTTTTATGTATTTCTGTTACATTATTATTTAGTGATTAATTCGTTACATTTGTATATCTTTATTTGGTCAGCGCTTTTTGTTTTTTTTATTGCCCGAAAGTTTTTGTACTAAGGCATAATAAAATCTATCATTGTCATTATCATCTTGATATAAACTCATGTAAACTGACTTGACGTTAAATGACGTAAACTGCAGGTTGATTAATAATCCGTGCGAATAAATTCTGGACAATTATTATTATTATTATTCTGGTATCTTAATTATTATTATTATTATTGTAATGTAATATTGTAATCTGTTTTTTTTTTGTTCCTTTTCTTTTTGCCCATAAGTATCATACTAGGGCATAATAAAACATCAGTCAATCAATCAATCTTTTTTTCGTCAAAGTTTTTTTACTGACGCATAATAAAATTTATCATCATCATCATCTCTGTTTTGCGACGAAACTTTCTTTTATCATTGTTTCGTGTCATTTAGTAAAACGCAAAAACAAATTGTATTATTTTAATAATTCAGTATTTTTTAAATTTTATTTATTACTTTTTATTTTTATTTTTTTTTCGTATTCTTTATATCTATTTTTATTTCCATTTTATTTATAACTCGTATAATAATTGTTATTATCTCCTTGTTCCGTGTACAAACTTTCGGATTTTTATATTTCCTGCTTTCTTGCATTTTCTTCAGTTTTTCCACTTTTGCCAACCTAACCTCGTCTAACGTCAGCTAGAGCAGGGCTCAGCGGTCACCACTCCGGGTACCAGCTTCCCGAAACGCTTCTTAACATCAGTGGCTACCGACGTTGGATTTAAAACGATTTTAATTTTGTTATTTAGTATCAGTATGTATATTTAATTATAGATAACTTCTGTGTTTTATTTTTACACGTGTTTCACAATTTCTTTGTGGGATCTGCCTATTAAATTTTTGCCCAAAAGTATCAAAATTGGCACAACAATGAAAATCTATCGATCGATCCCGATTATCTTTCTCAAAGTGGGGATTCGGAATAAGAATCGAAAAGAGATGGAAAAAAAGTAGGAAAGTCGAGAGTAGATATACCAAATGTCTATAGTGCTTATACGAGTGGAGAGATCGCAGACTGGCGTTGGATTTCATTCGCGAATAAATACGTCGAAAGGCGAGGCCGTAAGATCGTGGGAAGTCATACGGATTATGTACACTCGGATAAGCTTTTTACTGCTACTATAGGTATTCGACTTCGACGGCGCATTTTACAGAGACACAAATTACAGTGTACTCCGAGGTAATGCTGGAGATTTTTTTTTTTCATAGTTATTGTAATGTTTCCTAAAATATAAGATTTGATAATGAAAACTCGAAAATACGTATTATAAAAAATGTATGACGTACATTTTTTTGTCAAATTGAATTACGCAAGAAAATT
Organism: Ophioninae sp. A BG-2022a; assembly: GCA_030523105.1. Lineage (NCBI taxonomy): Eukaryota > Metazoa > Arthropoda > Insecta > Hymenoptera > Ichneumonidae > Ophioninae sp. A BG-2022a. The sequence continues at coordinate 239,584 of JAPYZI010000180.1, read as the reverse complement.
AAAGGAATGTCGCGTTTATCGATGAACTGTATTAAGATATAATAATTATGCAGTAGTGGGGCTTAAACTTAATTTTGATAGGAGATTTTTTTGCCATAAAGATATTTTCAATTATTAAGCCCACACAAACCCAAACAACGTTATTTATTTCCATAAGTTATCAGGTTGTTTGGGTTTGTTTGGGTATATTTTGGAAGACTCATTTCCTCCAATAATTCGGCTTATTTCAACGTTCAGCCTTCGGAGTATACGAAAATTCCCTATTTTATCGGATTTTTCGCCAAACGTCAAAACCTCATAACTTATGGAAATAATTAAAAATGTCAGCCTCCGCCGGCTGCATATCACTAGTGGTGACTAATTAAAGTAATTTACGGTAAAAAAAAAAAATACCTCCCACCAAAATTGATTGGGAGCCCGACTTCTGCATAATTACCTAAAATATTAACTAAATATTTTAAAAACTGAATACAAATAAAAAAACAATAATACGTTAAAAAATTTAACAAATATTATTTTCCATTCATATTAATAATTGAAAATAAATCAAATAATATAAAATCAATTAAATTCGATAAAATTATTCAATGAAATAAATAAATGTACAAAATATTAAAGAATAATATTTAAAAAAAAAGAGGAGATGCGTTTTTTTTTACAAGCTAGTGTTATAGATGTACAATGTACATGAAAGAAAATTTGCAACAAATTTCAATCGATCATTCCCACCTGCCATTAACTAACCAATTTATTTATTACGTATCGTTATGTACTCAATCTATTTTCTCGTACTAGTATAATATCCATCTCCTCAACTTCGTAATTTATTCTAAACCGCTAAACTATTAACTATCTGTCGGACGGTACGTGACGTACACAGGGTGCGCGGACGGCGGCAGCCAATTCGCGACTCTGACAAACTAATTACCCGGCAAAACTCTCGTTATACAAACCCGCGTAGTGCCACGAGTAAAATGAAGCAGTGTGCACGAACGTGTAAACTAATTAACGAAAATTCCGTCGACGAGTTTCCGTCGACATTATCTGGTAAATCCTCACTGCGCGCGTCGTCTATTAAGGCAACGGTATCTATCCTCGAACGGATGGCGGCAGCCCACTGTTCGGACGGTACATCAAATATTTCAGTATATTAACGATGTAATTGAAAGATAGTGAACATTGACAATTGCGCACTATTCAGCTTTCAAGTATTATAATTATTATTAATCCTGAGAAAATTGTACACTACTAAGGCGTTTTTATGATAAAATCAACGAGTCAAAATGGACTAACGAGTGAAAGTCCACTATTTTAATTTCTTCAATCTCCGCGCTAATAAAGATGACACAAAATAAAAAAAACTTAGTTTCTGTTGTAAATATTTTATACTCAATTTTCTTTTAAAGATAATACAATTGGGAGTTAATAAAAAGTTATCAAAATTAGAAATAAATAAATTTAAAATAAAATCCTTTAAATCAAAAGGAGGAATTTGTATGGACAATTTTTTATCAAATAATTTGAAGATAATTTGTTCGATAATATAAATAATAATTATTATAATAATATAATAGTTTTGTAAATTATAATAAATTATGATTAAAACATATTTTAGTTTGCATCAAATTATCTGATAAATTATAATTTATCAGATAATTCGAAACAAAAACAAAGTATTTTTTAAAATTTTTATTGATTGCTTCCTCGTTGGCGCCAGCTATTAACGCTTTACCTTTTTTGTATTTTATTAAACAACAAAAATGTTTCAAAAATGAATCTTTATTCTAATTATATGTAGTGGTATATCAGCACTTGATTTGGTTTGGTTTATCTTTCTATTTATTTAGAGCTTTGGTTTATCATTCTATTTATTTAGAGCTTTGGTTTATCTTTCTATTTATTTACTTGATGTACCTAAGTTTAAGTTATGATGTCGGTCTATTGTACTCTTAGATTTTCAAGTTTGATTTCAGCTGTGTATTTGTTTTCGCTAGTTCCTCTGTTGTATCGTTTACTTCTACTTAAATTGGTTAATTATTATTTTATTTGTATTATTTACTGTATTTTCCTTTTGTTTTGCCCGAAAGTCCACTGGGGCGTAATAAATTATATTAATCAATCAATCAATCACTATACACGTTGTTTTTCAAAATTTAAGGTTAAAATTGAAGATTAAATAATTCATTAATTTTTTTTTTTACTAAGTTAGAACGGGTATGACCTTATTAAGAAACAGTGGTCTCAATAAGGCCCAGAAGTTGATGCTTTTAAAAAAACATTATAGTTAATGTGAACATTTTTTTCTGAACCAAAATTATTATTAATACGTTGATTATTGAATAAATGATTAAATAAACATGAATAAATGATTGAATAAACATAAATAAATGATTGAATAAACATAAATAAATGATTAAATAAACATAAATAAATTATTAAATAAACATAAATGAAATGATTACATAAACATTTTTTTTATTTCATAATTCTTCGTTTGTACTTAAAAACAAATAAGGTGGGCCTTACATGGGCCAGGTACGTTATATACCATTGTGATTATGGCGCAAGAACATCGTTAATAAGTTCTCTCCTTTCGTATCATGAACGAAGAGACGCTTTTGGCAGACAGCTTGGAACCTGAAGGGTGTGAGGTCCGACCAGACTGCGAGTCTCGGGACCCTTAACACCCTTATATCCACTATATTACTCTCCTTCGCTGCTTCCTCCAAACATGAGACCCGTCCCCCGCACGATTCTTCGTGTTTCTCTTCTTCCGAAAGTGACGCAGCATTTTTTTTCCGGCTGCGTCCTGTTACCAAGAACAAAAGCCATCGCTCGTGAAATCTCGATAATTTTCCCTAACGAATCGCTTCGCTCGTTACTCATTAGATGTCTTATTTGTTAACAATTTTTATGTATCTCAGCCCGATATAATGTACAGGGTGGACTATTTAAGATGGCCGCATTAGGATAGATTGAAAAAAATGAAAAAAAAAAGAAAAAAAAAACAAAAAAGTGGCAGGACGAAGTGGAAAAATTGAGAAAATAAAAAAAGGCGGAAATGTAAAAACTCTAGAGCGTGTACATGATACAAAATAGGTAATATGTTTTTTATCGTTAAAAGTATATCTTCAATATTTTTTGCTAAATAATTTGTTTTGTTTAATTATTAATTAAACTATTCATATTTACATGAAGGTAAAAATGCTTATATTTATGGCAAAGCAGGTAATATATTTTCAAGTAATGACTGATTAAAAAAATCAAAACTCTATTCAAAAATCAATCTTATATTAATTACAAATAATGCAAATAATAATATTTCTTTTAACTTATACAACTTTTAATTATTAGATACTAATAATAATAATAATAATAGTAATGATTTTACATAAATGTATTCTAATACATAATATTAAATCTATTTTACTTTTTCGCAATAAGGGAAAACAACGAAAAGAAACGAAACAATAATTATACACAATTAATAATCAGTGATTCGAATAATAGGAAATAATTAGAAATAATCGGAAAAAGAACATGAAAAATATATTTAAAAAAAAAATAAAAATAAAATAAAAGGAAACACAGAGAAACAGAGAAGGCGTGTGTTGCACGTGTTTCTACAAAACGCATTCCCCGACAAATTGACTTCAGACCTTGACGCCTGAACCCCATGACGTCCTGCGTGCGGCCTATCTTCGTTTTTGTCACATTGGACATAATGTATATATATTTGGGTGTACTATGGTTTGAGGTTGACGGAGTTCTTCGTTATTCCCTCTCGGTATCTATCTCTCTCTGTTTTTCCCTTTTCCTCATCTACGCCCATTTAATTCTCCTCTCTCTCTCTCTCTCTCCCTTTCTGTGGTGACTGCTCGAGTTACCACCACCAACGTCGTAACCGTCGACGACGAATCCGACGACGCCTTTATTATTAGCCGCTCTCTCGCACACCGCAAGGTAGTTAGCCGAGTTAGTTAAGTGAGAATTATTATTTAGCTCGTCGGATGTTCTCGTCCCGCGAGTCCCGTCGTCAACGTCCCCTGATGCTTCCGACCCTCTCCATACGACCTCCCACTACCGGAGATCAACTGCTTTCTATCGTTATATCTGTTTTTTCAAAGAGGGAGAGAGAGAGAGAGAGGGAGGAAAAAGAGAGAGAGAGGGGCAGGAAGAATCACTGACATTCCCAGCGCACAGAAATCCGTGAAACGCTCGACCGCGCCACGGGAATCGTTCCCTGTCAAGACTCTATCGTGCCCGTTCTCTTTCAACCTCTTATTTGTCCAAGACCGCTGAGGTGTCGAGCACTTTACGATTTCCGACCGGCAAATTTTGTTTTTCTCTTCTCTCACACGCACACGTAGGTAGTCAACAAAACTCCGGATGATGTACGAAAGATTCGTCTCCCTTTTTTTTTAGATTATTATCGTCATTGATCATTATCACCACTACTACTACTGCTACTGCAACATTTATTATTGTTATTATATATTGTTTGCTCGAAGTAAGAGACTTCGTCACCTTCCACTAGGAAATATTCACCTATACCACCGAAGAAGTTAGACTCGGTCTTGGTAGACCGGAACAACATCACCGGGCAACACTCGAAGGCCCCGCCAACAACAGGACTGCCGCCCGGTTGACACCATGAAAATAACAAAATCGCTCGGCTGGTCCCTCAAATAAGAGGGCTATTGCGGTCAACACTCGTGTTCCCTGAATAGACATAGGGATCCAAAGCTTATATAATATAATCTTGAATAATGTAGTCTTATATAATATAATATTATATAATGTGTTATATAATATATTGTTATATCATCTGAGATAAATAAGCCATCTACATCTAAGCCGCTAACAATCAGATACTAGCTTTTCATACCGATATTCCGCCAAGATCCGAAACAAAAAAAAATCCTTCATCCCCTGAGCGCACCAATGATGGGGCCAATCAGAGTTGCCTTCGAGTCTCGGTGCGATCGACGAAACTCGGCCAGGAGCAGTTGCCTGTTTCTTTACCTTGATGTTTTACCTGGTTTACATCTTCCTTTCATGGCACATTTGCTGGAGCCGAGAACTCAACGTATATCGTTTTCTTATCGAAATGGAAGAGGACGCCACGTGCCTCAGTTACTCGAAGCGGCCCGATCCTCGCAAACGAGAAATTCACGATCAGAACTTGTATCACCGTGTTCGTTTCGACGGTACGTATGCATTGAAACTTAGGAAGCTACGTTTTGGAATATGGAGGAATTTCCTTTCTCCATCTTTCTCTCTTTGTCTCTTTCGGTTTCCTCGAAACGACATTTTTAATACGAACATCCAACTCCGCTCTTTAAGTTAATGACGGTTGAGCAACGAGTAAATAAAACGAAAATAAATTATACAGCAAAGTGACGGAGGTTATAAAGCGAAAATAAAAAATAATAAAAACGTGGAGGATGTTGCGAGGGAAAATATAAAATGCGGCGAAAGTCGTGAATACGTGTGGTACGATCGGGGAGGGTCTTTCCTGCATGGGATCTCCATGATTCTGTAACCAGATTTCGTCTGACGATTCGATGATTTTTTTACTGCTGCCATGATCATTTATCACTCCCGAATGTTATTATTATAGCACGTGCGTGACGAATGTTGCCCGCTGTACGCTGGAGTGTATTAAAATATCTTCGCTACGTATAAATATAGATTGTTTGGCGGAAAGAGCGGTTGCGGTTAAAGCTTAGCCATCAGTATCCACCGGATCAGCTTAATTGTACCTAATTGCCTCCTCGATATATTATAATCAATTATTTATCACGCCGCTTATACAGTCAGTTCCATACGATACAAATACCTGTACCTGTTTATGCAAAACAGTGCATTTATCAATGTTGCTTAATACGAAATCACGTGTTTCCCAAGCTCATCAGCTCTGACGTATTAATCGAAAAAAACGTTATTTCATGAATTGTAAAATTATTATCAAACCAGAAATCATTGCCAGGACTTTAATCATTTCTGGAGCACCAAATACGCAAATCAAATGAGGGAGTGACAATCACGGAAGTTTAAACTTGTTTCTAATACTTTTTTTTACGTTCATACACTGACTACGAATCGATAAATAAGTACATTTTATTGATAAGTATAAAATCTCTGTTTCAATATGACTCATCTCCCAAAGCATCTTTTTTCATTAATTTTTTAAAGAAATAATAGCAATGATTGTAATTTCGTGAATCACGTATCAACTTGCAAGAATTTTGATAAATATCGAAAATTGTGGGGTCAAGTTGTATCAAGCAGAGTGGGATAAACGATTTTTATCAATTCTATTAATATTCCTATCCAATAGCCGAACACAATTACCGCTAAATATTGGCTGGTATCAATCCAAAACAAACACTATTGGCTTTTTGCGTTTACCGGTATGAATCAGAAACAAAGCAATATTATTGTCCCCAAACATTTACGGTTTAAAATCGCAAAGAAACATTCTGGATTCTAAATCTTTATTAGCATCAATCTTGAACCAACTTAATCAGGCTTACTAATACTCATAAACATTGACTGGTGTCGATCCGAAACAAACCTACAGAAGTGCTAAAGGCCTGTAGCCTTGACCGGACCAATGCACGGACAGTTAAGAGTTGTTGAAGTTGAAGAATTTATTATTCATTTAATGATGGGTTTTAAAGACAGTTGCCGGAACTACCATCAAGCACGTAAATTCTAATTTGCAAAACGCATACATTTAACGCCGGACAGTTGAATATTTTAAATTATATATATTAAAATGTTGCATAATAGAAAAGTGTTTTCGGGCAGTAATTGTTTTGTCCTGTGTTCGAACACTTTCGTGTCCTATTGTCTGGTCATGTTATTATTGTTATTTATTTATTATTATTATTATGATTGATCCATTTCGTTAGTTTTCATGTATTTTGCAAAAATATCGAAACATTCCAACTAATGTCCGAACATTGGGACTCGTCCGAGCATTGGTACCGTTACCTCATGACCCCTCAACGTTAACTGGTACGAATGATAAAAACAATCCAAACAAAAACTACGACCCCTAAACGTTGACTGCTACGAATATGAAAAATAAACCCAAACAAACACCCCTACCAATGAATCGGTTAACCGTTTGGCGTCTGAAACAAGAATAAATAAGGTCCTTAAAAGTCGACTCGTAGTAACGACAAACAAACCCAAACAAGTCGTAATCGACTCCAAACCATCATCCGTATGCTCTTTCTCATTAAACTCGTGCGATGTTCTCTGGTTGTGATCTAGTCATGAAACGCAGTTATGAAGAAATCAAAACGCAGTTTTTATTACGAAAACACATATTTCAATGTTAGAATAAATTGGACGTTACCCAGTCGAGAATATGGAGGATTCTGCGGTAAAGAGTGGGGTAGCTAGTAATGCGGAGCAACATCACGCATAGGGACGTTGATGCTGCGGGTGTTCCGCGGGTGCTGGGGAATCGGGTAGGTGGCGAGAACTGACGAAGAGGGCGCAGAGTTGTCGGGGGGAGGGAGGGTGTGTGGGAGGCGGAGAGTCGCGATCCTCCACCGGCAGAGGGCGCGCAGAATGGTGGAGGTGAAAACCCGCGGGAAGGGAATAGAGATTCCATTATTTAACCGAGGTAGTTTAGGTGAGTATTAGGGGTTGGAGTTTATGACACCCCTCGGTTGCCCGGATTGCCTATTAATACGATATGAGGTCTCTCGGCTTGGCCGCCGCCTTGGTGCGCAAACGAATTGGAGGGGGAAATGTATAAGTATTCATACATAGGTTAGGTACGTACACAGATATGAAAGTGCGGTTTGTTGTGGAACCAACCCCGACGGTTTCTGGTTGGGTATATGTGATTGCACCCTGTTTCTTCGGGGTGCCTCGACTCCCACGCAATTTCACCCTCAACCTTCTCTTTCGTTTTGCCAAAGCACTCCTCGTTTTTTTTGCGATACTTCGAATATTTTTTCTCCTTTTTTTTTGTTTTTCCCGAGCTATTCGACCGGAGCCAACCCCACTAGGTTTTGTGATATGAGTATCGTTATTGGTGATGGGGATGATGGTGGTGGTTCGCCTCCACGAAAAAAAAAACCCCTTCGCAACCTTCCCTCCTACGACCACCCCCACTACTCAGGAATATCGTTATAAATATATATTCACGCGGATATACAAAGGCACATAGATATATTTGTGGTGTAACGACTGAAAGCCAATATTCTTCTGGACTCCAACGGAAACTCGTGTAAAATTTGATCGGCATGAGATAAACGTAGCTTTTACGTAGACTCGGTTATTACTGGTTTGGACTCTGGATTATTACTATTCTGGACTATTAATGACTATTAATGACTCTGTTATACCGTTTTATGCTCTCGATTAAATTGAAGAATATTTAGAATTATTTAAGACAGTTTAGGCTTTGGATTACATTAAAGATATTTTAGGACTGTTTTGTGCTCCGAATAAAAATATAGTATATTTGGGATTATATATTTTAGGGTCTGAATGCTATTCAAGAGGAGAATATTGCCCATTTTCTTATTGGACAAAAGAAAATATTTTATTTGACAATGTTGCTAATCATTAGTGTTTAAAGATTATAATTAGCAGTGAAAAGAATTCCAAGCGTTTAATCTGTACTCGAAATAAATTAGATGATATTCCAAAGACAATACCTCAGTTCTTTGATCAGGAGGAAATACAGTTATGTCGCATTCGAGGACTGCATTGATTTTTGATATACTTCATAATATCAATTTCCTACCAGGATGGAATTAAATAAGTTTGGATCATTGGATAGCAAAGAAAACGTATTATTTATTGTTTCTCCGAATCTGCTTTGTCGATTTAAGCCGTCAATATTAGCCTAAAGTTCCCAAACACTTAGAATTCACGATCTCTATTTAAATAAAAATATTTTTCATAACTGTAAAAATAAAAACGGAGATATTATATTACATTTATAATTATATGTTTTTATCATCATTTTTACCATGTTATTTACTTTCTATATTTATAATCATTGGGGTTAGGTTGGAAATATTGCGTGTAAGCGTTCGTTTCAACAATATTTTCCTCTGGTACAGGAAGTCAATAAAGATTAGTGAAGTACATATGTAGTATGAAGATGGTACAGAGGCCTATCTGCTATTCGAAGAACTTAAAGAATTTTTTATTTTTCGAACAGGGTGATCGTCCGCTAACTTGCGAAGAAGTTTTTCCATCTTGTAAGTAATTGATTCAAGTTTCACTGTTACATTTTCATTTTTTCAGTGATAAGTAGAATTTCCGTTTTTCCCTCTACGTAGCGATTTTCTCCGAGGTAATCTACATACGAAGTACCGAAATATTTGATACCCTGCTATTCGTAAAACTTAAAGAATTTTATTTTTTTCGAACAGAAAAATAAGTAATCCTCGAAAGTTCTCGAAAATTCTCAAAAAATAAAAAATTCTCGAAAAGTCTCTTTCTGTTCGAAAAATCACCCTGTTTGGGTGATCGTCCGATTATTTGAGAGCAAGTTTTCCGATCTCGCGAGTAGTTGATTCAAGTTTCACTATTACATTTTCATTTTTTCAGTGATAATCAGAATCTCCGTTTTTCTCTCTACGTAGCGATTTTCTCCGAGCTAATCTACATACGAAGTACCGTAATATTGAATACCCTACTATTCGTAAAACTTAAAGAATTTTATTTTTTTTCGAACAGAAAAATAAGTAATTCTCGAAAATTCTCTTTCAGTTCGGAAATTCTCGAAAAATAAAAAATTCTCGTAAATTCTCGAAAAATAAAAAATTCTCGAAAATTCTCGAAAAATAAAAATTCACGAAAATTCTCGAAAAATAAAAAATTCTCGAAAATTCTCGAAAAATAAAAAATTCACGAAAATTCTCGAAAAATAAAAAATTCTCGAAAAGTTTCTTTCTGTACGAAAAATCACCCTGTTCGGGTGATCGTCCAGTAATTCGAGAGTACGTTTTCCGATCGCGCGAGTAGTTGATTCAAGTTTCACTATTAGATTTTCATTTTTTCAGTGATAATCGGAATGTCCATTTTTCTCTCTACGCAGCGATTTTCTCCGAGGTTAGCTACGTAGGAAGTACGGAAATATTTAATGCATCGAGAGAACATGTATATATGCATGGGGTTATAGGAATCGAATACCTCTTTAGAACACACGGACTCGCTTTCCTCGTTCGGTCTCCGTGCCCATCTACGAATCCCTTAACGTTTTCAAACTCGATGCGAAACGCCACAAGGGGATGAAGCGAGGGACCGGAGATTCCCTTTGGCGCAGAGCTCACCGCCGAGTCGTTTGTCGATCGTTTTCTAATTTGGCGAGCAAACACTCGAACGAGAGCCCTGATTCTATCCCCCGTCGCACATCGTCGTTTACGCGGTCGGTCCGTTAGTCCGTTCTGAATTACAACCCCCAAAAATCCTCGCCAAACCTTATGTACACTTACCGCGTAAACGCGAGCCTATGCCTGCATGCGTTTACGTAAACGGGCGGACCGATCACCGCACCGCTGTATATATTTCGACTGTTTGTACAGTAGGTTTGTAGATTGGCGAATAACTATTCCGCAGGTCCAACCTCTGGTGAACGGTGACGGGATCTTTCGCTGATGGCGATTTTTCGCTAACGACCGGGTCGCTGGTGACGAGTCGACCCCACCAACTATTTTCGAAAATTGTTTCGACGCGATTCAGGTAAAGCGAATTAATAGAAGTAACATATCTTCTTACAACCTATTGGGTTCGTCATGGTTATACCTACGCGGATTTGTCATTCTGATAAAGTGTTTTATCGATCACCGTAAAATATAGGATTTTTGTTAACTCAAACTCTACAGCTTCATTCGGATGTCAATTTAAGAAAGCTCGATCACTGAGAAGGTGGAGTAGGAAACCCGAATTTCGATTGACCAGAAGGTTCAAAATTCCGAATTTTTATTTTCCGGAACTTGTAGTTTTGAAATAATACATTAATCATTAAATTACATTTAAAATATCGGAATATTAAAGAAAAATTTGATTTTATTGAAAATATCGGAATATTAAATTTGAAGAAATATTTAAATAAAAATATAAAAATTCGAAAACTAAAAGTTTCGGAATATTAAAATTCCGTACTTCAATATTCCGATAATTCCGAATTTTCAACCATCTGGTCATTCGAAGTTCGGGTTTTTACCACCGCCCCTCATCGAGCGTGTTTGACATTGGCAAGGTGGCCGACGGTGTTTTTGTTCGTAGCGACTCGGTCAACAGGGACGGCAAACCTTCGTCATCATCTTGGCGACCAAATGCCTAAGCATTTGCGTGATACGATTCTTCTTGTCATCATCGACCAAGTCGAAAGTGCGTAACAGACTTTTATCAAAAAACAAACGAGTAAATAACTGCGGTTTTCAACACTATCTCCTTTTAATACACATTCAAGAAGACGCCCAAAGGTCTTTTCAACCATATAAATTATCTCTCGATCTCTGTGAACTTTTCAGAAGAGATCAAGCGTAATTCAACTTTTATCTTGTTATTATAATTTACCTATAACTTTCAACTTAAAAAAAATTAACTTCATCTTTTAAAAATAGATTTCCGAAAATTCTCTTTTTATTAAAATTCAAAATCCCGTTTTCCAAATAATCATGATTTTCGAATCGTCGCGATAACCAATCTCCTCGACAACTCGTGTTTTCTCAAATTCTACTATCCATTATCTACCATTTTCATTTCTACTTTCCATCATCATTGTCGATCGTAATATTATTGCAACAATCGTAAACATATTTCTGGCCTCGCAACACCGTGGATGGAAACGCTTTTTCGACTCCCTTATTACTTAACTCCCATGAGTATTTTACTATTACTGACATTAGAGACGCTTCGAGCTATTGATGATGGTAATGGTGCCGGTACTGACGTGTCGACGTTGATACATCCCCATACACGCATAAATTCACGTCGAACACTCGTATGTGAGTTCGCGCAAAGTGGTCGCGTGTATCGGCCCACTGCACGCGGCCAACAGAAGGCAGATCTCTCCCGGGAGACTCGACGCTTGTTTGCGCTGCTTATCATCAGTTCCCATTAATATTAAACCGCATTCAACGAACGAACGAGCCAGCCATCCACCCGATGTGGCTACCCCCTCATTGCTAAAAGAGGGCGGGTGAACGAGAGGGGAACTCGGAGAAAAGCGAAAACTCAACCCAAAGTCCATCCCCTCTTCTCGTTCGTCTGCCACTGCACACGCACACACACACGCGGGTGTACACACGAACGCTTGCGTACGTATACCAAAAGTCTATATGCATGAAACATTGATGAGTATACATATCAATGCACGTGAAAACATAATAAAGTGTATTTAATAATAAAAGTGTATTTAATGTATACACTCGACGATTTTCAAATGCATACGTATTACGTAACCTTCGTACATTAAATTCAAGTTATTTCTGTATCGTGTTAAACGATCCTCGAATTCGACTTCAATATCCACGATTTCAGATTCACTGGAATTATTGTCAAGTGTCTGGTTTTTTTTCGGGTGTGCGAATAGATATAGTTTAATTGAGAAATAAAATTAGTATCTTTGAATCCTCATTGAACTTTTGGAGCATAATAATCTGAGAATTAAGAAAACTTGTTTAATAGAGAAAAATGATAAAAAAGTCAATTTTATAATAAAAGTGTATTTCATTTATTCACTCGACGGTTTTCAAATGCATACGTATTACGTAACCTTCGTACATTAAATTCAAGTCATTTCTGTATCGTGTTAAACGATCCTCGAATTCGACTTCAATATCCACGATTTCAGATTCACTGGAATTATTGTCAAGTATCTGGTTTTTATTCGGGTGTGCGAATAGATATAGTTTAATTGAAAAATAAAATTAGTATCTTTGTATCCTCATTGAACTTTTGGAGCATAATAATCTGAGAATTAAGAAACCTTGTTTAATAGAGAAAAATGATCAAAAAGTCAATTTTAAAGAATGACATCAGTAGGATGGACGCTCGAAAACACTTTTAAAATTCATTTTCGAAAATTAGGTAAGGAATAATGGAAGTCGATGTAATTTTTTGCTTAGCTAAATTCATAAAATTATTGAAACGATAATAATTATGATAATGTAAAAATTTTTCATTATATTTTCATTCCATGTTTAGAATAAAAATTTCTTTATGATTCCGTGCTAGCGTTTGCCCTCGACTTCAGCCGCGAGGATTTCGAAATCATTGTTGAATTACTTTTTGACTTATTGAGCCAATGATATTTTTTCAAATTTGTAGCCAATAGGCTGGGCAATAGTTTTCATTGTTGTGTACTTGAGAATAAACGAAGGAATTCCTACAACAAATGGTCGTTCGATTGTACCCCCTTAAAAGTTCCTGAAATGTGTAATTACCGGGTATTATTTTCAACGGAAAATTTAACTACTAACTTCCATGGATATATCTTAACAAATTACGAGTTTTAATGCATCGTTTATTTAAATCCCTAAAAATAGAATTTCGAAAAATCTGTTTAGACTTTGCTTTTTATATAACCTTTTTTTAAACCGTTAAAATTCCAAACTCCAGTTCCAAAATTCTTACCATTCCTCAATATCTCATATTTCGTAAAATCTTTTGGGAATAATTGAAATTGTCACTTTTATTGGTCCAATTGTATTCACTGAGGAACGAACGTCAATAGAACGGATAATCGAAGACTCGATCATTCAAGTTGGATCACAAGCGGAATATTTCACGATTGCGTACATCACATGAGTAGCGTGTTGCGAGGCGGAGCGACCCCAGCTTAATCAGCTCAAAGGAGGCTCGTTCAGGACACGGAATGAGGATATCGCAGCGAAACCAATTCCACGACGTATTAGGCTTGCTCAATCGATCCGTTATTGCAGATTATTGCTTTTGACTTCTCCAAGTATTCGGAAAATCATTTATTTCATAAATGTGTACTTTTAACGCAATTCCACATTTGTAAATAACATTTTTCGAGCCTACCCTACAAAGCACAGAGAAATCGATTTAAATGGTTAATTCTTCATTATCAATGTATTCTCTGTTCTGTGAATCAACCAGATTCATTAAAAACCGTTAAACATATATTTTTTATACACAAAAATGTTCAACTAATAAAAGTAGTTACAAACAATTTAGTAGACATTCTAGTGACGAAAATCGTTTTTTATTTTTATCCACGACTGTCCATTTACCTGTGGCGGTTTTTATTTATATTTATTCATGTTTATTTTAATTTAATTTTCAATTAATTTAAAATTATTAAGTACATTTTTTAACATTAAAATGAATTAAAGAAAATTAAATTAATTTATTATTTATAATTATTTTTATTTATTAGTATTTGGGTATCAATTAACATTTGATTGTAATAATTGTAAGGTATATAATTCGACTGAATTTCATATCTCTTTTCATTCAAGAAAATTTACAATTTTTCAGAATAAAATGTCACATTAATTTTTTAATTAACAAAACGTTTTAACTAAATATATATATATTTTTGTACGTTTAACATTTTTTTAAATAAATCTTTTCGATTCCGATAAGAAAGTTGTTGCTTCATAAAAAAATATATGTATTTGAAATTGATTCAATTAAAAAAAATAAGTTTATTGGTTAAATTTTAAAAAATTACAAAGTTTCTTAAAGGAAATGTCAATGAATTGTGTTTTAGGCATATATAAGCAAAGCACAGCCGAGAGAGAATAGCGAGGGCGCTTAATTTTCGCCCTTTGTTTAACCACCGCTTGGCGTCGACCACTTAATTTAATACCCATGCGTGTGTACGAGAGAGCCACTTGGTCGAGTTTGCTGGTAAGGAGACTTACACTCGGCGTTTATCTTATTCACTCACATAACCTATTTCCCAAAATTCAGCAATGATCCACAGAAATACCCTGTAAAGATTTGATTTCGTTTTATAGTATAAGTCATGAGGAGTATAATATTAAATTATTATTAATCTATTCATGTGATGTAGTTTTTTATCATCGGCTAGAATTATGATTACACTATGGTCAACTAAATATCGAATATCCCTTATTAACAAAAAAGTCAGTCACTGATTATCTCACTCACCGCCAAAAATAATAATTGTTTAAAAATCGATACCTGAATATACACTGAATAATTCCTCAAAAAATAAACCTTATTTTTTTATTATACTCCTAAAAAAAGCCGTCTGATTTTGGCTTTATTTTCGGCCATTAGAATTGTTTAATATAAACTGTAGATAAAAGCAATCTAGTGTCATTTTTTTTTATAAACATTTTTTTATAATGGTTATCTTTTCAGAAAAATTTCTAATGTTGTGTTTTAAGAATGCACCATTCTTTTTTAATAAATTTGATTTTATAAAATATCCCTACGTGTTGCTATATCCCATAGTATATAAAATTAGGATTTTTTGTTTATTAATTTCAATATTCGTATTTTCCGAGAAATTTGGCCGCTACTGAGGGTGTTTTTTTTTAATATTCGTTGCGAAGATTGCCTCTCTTGCTACAATTTTGTACAGCAATGAATAATAATAAAAATGTCTATATTTAAATATATGCCGAGTAAAAATAATTCCCAATTTTTTATTATTAACGTAAAAAACCAATTAACATTTTTTATTATTAGATTATTCAAAGAATCATGATGCTTTTATTAACAAATTATTGGTTTTTATTTTTTCTACCTTATACAACAAAAAAAAGCAGTCAATGTTTGGCCCACTTTTCGACTACAGTGGTAACAACAAAAATAAGTTCTGCTGAAAAGAAAAAAAGACTAGTGACTGGGTATATTATCAATAATAATTTGATTAATACACAAACGAGTTTTTCAGATGGAAAACTCTATGCATGTCGCAACTTGACAGACGGAAAATTCTCGATATTGTCAAGTAATCCGTTTGCGTTAATTAACAAAGTTGTGCAATGCATTGCACATTCACGTACACCTACCAAACGATCGCCCGTATTGACATTTTCATCGAAGTTAATACCAGCGCTCCATCGATATATCCGTCGCAGTAATCATACGGTAATTGCGCGTGTGCAGAGACTGAGTAATAATAGTAATCGGGTAAGCAGGGTACAAAGAGTGAATGAGAAAGAGAGAGAGAGAGTGAGATTCGAACCCAATAATGAAAATAGAGAAAAACTATAATAGAAAAAAAAACGGAGAATAATAATTCATACACATAAATAATTGTATTAAAAAATAAGTGCAAACAATATTATTTATATTGATAAATAATACGGAGTGAGAATGGGAGTCCGATCTAATTGTTAAGATAGAGAAAAACTATTCTACTTTATAAAATAGGAGGGAAATTATTTATATTAATAAATAATAGTGGAAACTATTTTTTACACCCGATAAAAAATGTTCACTCAGTTTTTACACGCGGCGAACGCCAAATAAAACGATAAACTTCAGATAAGGAAAACTCAAGGCTGAGGAGAAATAAAAATAATGTTTTTTAATTTCTTTCAATAATTAATTTTATATTCCCCTATACGTTGACTATTTATTTGAATTTACAAAATAGAACCGATGCTGATGGATGAGTGGTCGGAGTGCGGCTCGGGCGATCACCGAAGTTAAGTGGCGCCGGGAGAGGCTGATACTTGGATCGGTGACCGTTTAGCCGTGCTCTGGCTGGCGCATTGACCAGTTGAGCGGGATGCCGATTTTTCTGAGGCCTTGGTGGATATAAGGTAACGGTACTAATGCTCGGACGGTGAACAATTGTTGAAATTGAAGAATTTATAAATCATTTAAGGATCCGTAATTAAACACAGTTACCGCAAGTACCATCAAGCTCGTAAATTCTAGTTTTCAGAACGCATACATTTAACGTCGTAGAGTTGAATATTTTTAATTATATATATTAAAATGTTGAAATTGTTGAATTTATGAAATATATATAAATGTTAGTTATATTAAATTAGTCCAATAAATTTAACCAATAAATTAATTAGAACAAATCTCTGTAGTCGAACACTTTTGTGTCCCAACCATTGGACATTTTATTATTGTTATTTATTTATTATTATTATTATAAGTATTGATTAATTTCATTAATTTTTATGTATATTGCTAATGTAACGAACCCGGAAGAAATGTGGAGGAAATTTGAATAGGGAAAGAAGGCAGGGAATAGGTAAAACCGCTAATAGCGCGTACCATTGAGGAAGAATTTAAAAAATGACGTACTATTTGATTTTTATATTAAAATCTACTGACTCGCATTTCTGTATAATAATTTTTAGTTCGATTTTCGCAATAACAAAAAATTCACGTGTGCGCATGGTCGAACATTTGTATATATGTAATAGTTCCATACTATCCGGTCACCGGTGGCGGTGGACGAAACGGCGATTGGTTAAAGAGGCCAAAGGACCATTCAATTAGGATCGATCGACGTAATCCTCCTTCGGTACTCTGATCGTTTTCTCTGAACTAATATACAGGGTGCATCATTTTGAGTGCAGGCTTGAAACGTATCATCAAACATGTTTTTTTTAATTCTATTTTGAGTTCTCAATAGATTGTCTCGTTTCAAAATAACTATAACAAAAAAAAACGGTTTCAACATTCACTTTCGAACGAATAAAAAATTCAATGTAAAAGCAAAGAAAGGAATTGGCACTCAAGTTGGACAGA
The DNA here is from genome assembly GCA_030523105.1 of Ophioninae sp. A BG-2022a. NCBI lineage: Eukaryota > Metazoa > Arthropoda > Insecta > Hymenoptera > Ichneumonidae > Ophioninae sp. A BG-2022a. Next base: position 221,866 of record JAPYZI010000180.1, on the reverse strand, counting down.
TGCCTACTTTGATACGAACCCATAATGGGCACTTCTGATCTTAAATTTAGGATCCCGAATGTTTAGAAAAAGAAAACATTTAAAAAACATTTATTCGAAACAATGATGTTTATTACGAGCTTTTACTTAAATCGATTTTTGTAAGACGTAGAAACTAGAACTCCTACTGAACTTAAATTAAAAGACAATATCCATAAAACTTTCAAATTTTTATTAAAAATAAATGATATCTAATCATCTATAGCGACACCAATCTAAACTGAAAAGTAAAAAATCATTGATGTTTGAAGAAAATATTTGAAAAATGTATCAGATGAATTAAAGAGTAAAAAATAATTGTTGTCTTTTTATCGTTTCACCTATATATAGCTGATATTACCAAGTCAATTGTAAATAAAAGCTTTTGGGGCGATCAACTTTGTAATTTTTCAGTTATTTCAACTTTGTAATTTTTTAGTAATTAGCCAAAGAATTATTATCACACGATGATACAGAGCTTCAATATTTTTACTCAAAGGACTCCATTTTCATAGTATATTAAGAACAATTGATACGTCATCGTATTTAAGAAAATTAAAGGTTTCAGGTCTAAATTTGGAGGGACAAAAATTTTCATGTATAGTCACTTATAGTGACATAGAAAAACCAAAGGATCGTCGTCTTTATGATACATAAATAAACATTTGCTTAAAACAAAATTTAATTATAAATTTACATATCCACGTTATTTTTGTGAATATGAAGATTTTAATTTCGACACCCTTTGTGCACACATTCTATGAGCTCATCCTTCAGCAGAATCGACTCAACGATGTACATCACATATGTGAGGGTCTACGTATACGTGAACCCAGTCAACTGTGAATCAATATCTCATCGTGTACCGAATCTGAAGTGCTTTAGTTCAATCAGTGCGTACATAGGCTTCAAGCATACGAAATAATTGGTGACAATAATTAGGAATAATAATTGGGCTAATGGCAAATACCGTGATAATTGTGCCAATGGAACGTACTGATACTTTCATCGTGTGGTTGTAATATATACCTTTATAAACATATTTTTAGCTCGTATGAACGATTGATGATCCTTCTGAAAAACTGAGAACAAACGAGTAATTACTCATCGATTAGTAATTAGTCAGGTAAACCCAAGAACTAACGATTAATTATTAGTATGGCAAACCTATAAGAACTAATAATTAATTGATTAACGATTGATATTAGTCCGGAAAAATTGGCAAATAATAATGAATTAATTAATGCTTGGTAATTAGTTTTGTAAAGCCGAGATCTAACGATTAATAATTAATCCAGATAAACCGGGAACTGACGATTAATTAATCAACGATTAGTACCTAGTCCGGAAAGCTGAGAATTAACGATTAATTAGTTAACGATTAGCAATTAATCTTTAAAAACTGACAACTGACGATCCATCAATTAATGATTCTAAATAAATTGGAAACACTGAAGAGTAACGATTAATTTACAATCAGCAATTAGTCTGGAAAAATCGAGAACTAACTGTAAATTAATTAATTATTGGTAATTAGTGTGGAAAAAATACGGAAAACAGAAGGGAAAGGTGGAGACGTTCGACTGGATACTGTAATACAAAACGGAAAGAATATCATTGCTGTAATTATAGCATTAGTAAATTCGTGCTTTACCTTAGCGCAACATACTAAAGGCTCTCTTCACTCCTGCTTGATGGACTCTCTTTATCTTATGGCTAGGAGACACACATTGATAGTCTGAGAGGCGGAGAGAGAGGAGGATAGAGAACGAGAAAAAGAGAGAGAGAGAGAGAGAGAGAAGAGAAAGCATCGTTGTCATTCTTCCACCGAGGAGACTAGGGTGACGTCTCATTAGTGAGATAAATCGCTCTACCTTCCACATTTTCTCTACACACCTTATCGCTATAGACTTCTCGCGGTACTTTTCACGTGCGTGTATTCGGTTACCCATGTACATAGTACTATAGACTACTATATGAATAATTATGGCAAATAGCGAGAACGTGGCGGTCATGGAAACTCAAATAAAAAACAAAATCAAAACAACCGAAACGAAATTCAACATCGGAGCCAATAGGACAAAAACAAAGTCAAAATTAATTAATCTGTAACAACAAAGTAGCAATCAATATCAACATCATTACTAAGATCCAAAACGAGAATAATATCGAAGCAAAATCAAAAACAAAACAAACATGAAAATTAATGTCCAAAATTAATGGAAAATTAAAACTAAATCGAAGCAAAACTAATAAAAAAGAAATCCAAAATGAAAAGAAATTGAAATCAAAATTAAGCGAAAGAGAGAGAGAGAGAGAGAGAGAGAGAGAAAGAGATGATGATGATGATGATGATAAATTTATTATACCTTAGTACACTTTCGGGCAATAATCGGAATAATACAGTAACATTGCAACAAAATAAAAATAAAATAATAGAAATGAAAAGGTTTGTACAATAATAGTAATGACACAAGAAACGTAATAAGAAATATATAACGATGATAATAACTATTATAAAGTAATCATAAAAATAATAATAGATAATAATACAATAACTAGAAAAAATAAAAATATGATGAACATACGGTTTCGATACAGTATAAAGTAAGATAAGAACATGATAATACGGTTAATAACAAATAATAAAAAAAAAAACAAAAACAAAAAACTAGGATGACAGAGAGAGAATGAGAGGAAGAGGGAGAGAGATGAAGAGAGAGAGAGAGATAAAAAGACACAGAGAAATATTCGTATATAGGAAGGACAGGGGGACGTGATGCAGCATGCAGAAGTGAGGTTGGAGAACGAGGGGAAATGTATTAGGGGCTCGCATAGCTAAACTAATTGGTTAAATCTGTTGGGCCGCATAACTGGGAGGCTAATTGGGTGATTTCCTGACAAATTATATCCACCCCGACGACTACGCCCACTCGGTAGCGGGATCGTTTGTCACTTGACACTTTGAGGAGGCCTGTCTCTCTCTTTTACTCTCATACGCGCGAACTTTCTCTCTCTCTCTCTCTCTCTCTGCCTCTTTCTCTCTCGATTGTGCCATCTCCCGCTCTCTCTCTCCTTTTACTCGCGCATATACGTGTCCACGATGATACGAATACTCAGAGATGAGACTCAAACGAGAGATGCGAGAGCGAAAAAAAAATTGCTCGCGTATGGAGCCTCGCTTCGAGTTTGTTGCCATGTTTTGGGGCTTTTTTAAGAGCTTTTGGCCGGATATATGTGTATACGTTGATATACAGGGTTGTGAAAATTATTCCTTCAAAGGTTACATTTTTCATAAGCTTACGATTGGATCGCTCCCGTATCCCGAAATATTTTGAATTCGTCGCAAACTTGATGAATGGTTGATTAAAATGTAGCCATTTTTACTTTTTTTAAACTACAATTTTTCGTTGACTCGAATCCCCTCGAATTTTACTTCGTTATCAGAAAAAGTGGAAAATTAACTTTTCTGAGTGTTGACTGAACTATTTGTAAGATCTTACATGTGCGTCATTATCTAGAATGGTAAACCAGTTACAGCCCTATTTTAAATAAACTTTTTGTTCGATAATCCATCCAGTAATATCTCAAAATTCCCCAGTTCGAGTTAAAAATCATATTTTTATATGTTGCAAAAATTGACAAAATGTATCGATTTCACTGTGCGTAAATATATCAATTTTAAAGGTTATTTTTTCAGAAATGAAAAACCTAGACTAGATTGACCGATTTTAATATTTATCAATTAAAAACATTTTTCCAATTAAAAAAAAATGAAACTTATTTTCACGTAGTACAATTATTAAAAAATAACGTTACGAAAGAAAAAACCGTTCGCAAAAAAGTAAGTTTACAGAAGACAGTGATAAATATGCATCCTAGTGATTTTTAACTTGTATTTTTTTTTTAATCTTTATCATGTTTTCCAAAAACTATAATTGTTTTTCTCCCAGCATATTTTGGTATTTTGATACCTTTTTGTTAAATCTTCAACAAAGGCTCTGCTCTTTTCAACGAGTCGGTATTTGTTTCTAAACACCCTGTGCATACGTCCTCTCAGTTTTCGTTACGCCGAGTGTTTCTCTACTTACTTCTCAAGCCGGTATAACCCCTTGTGACAAACGTAGAAACGACGACTCCGACGAACGACCAAGTTATAGGCTCGTCGGTTTCTCTCCGTTTTGGAGCGCGGATGCTTTGAGCAACGTGTGTTAAATCTCTCTTTCTCTCTCTCTCTATATATATATATTGGGCATTCCATGCCGATTCGACCTGACTTTGACGCGTCACCTCTCCGATTTGACCCACGATTTTTTATGTCATTGTACTATCTCCGAAAGGCACGCGAGAATTTTTTCAAATTTTTTCCGAACGATTTTCACAATATTTTTTATAAACAAAAAATTAACGCCCAAATTTAAAAATCATACAAACAGTCACGAAAATCTTGCGTTACAAATGATTTTTTTCTTTATACGGTATTGTGAAGTCTTATCATTTATACAATACTGTATAAAGAAAAAATTCATATGCAACATACGATTTTTGTGTACGATTTTTAAATTTGGGCGTGAATTTTTTGTTTATAAAAAAATATTGTGAAAATCGTTCCGAAAAAATTGGAAAAAATTCTCGCGTGCCTTTCAGAGATAGTACAATAAAATAAAAAATCGTGGGTCAACTCGGAGACGTGACTTGTCGAATCCAGGTCGAATCGGCACGGAATGTCCCATATACATATATATGTGCGCGCGTGTGTATAAAGGGGATGCAGTATTTACACACTTTTGATATACGCGTCCTAACCTCGCGAAGTGAAGCGAGCGAGATTCTGCAGTACGAAAGTGCATCCGTGTTGTCTCCTCGTACGCTTAAATCTCACCGCGAAACTACGCCTCTCCTCTTTGTGAGATGAGTCGGATGAGACATCTCTGATGTGTACAAAGTACCCGAGGACTTAAACATTTTCTCTTCGTTTCTCCTTTGCTGTGAATCTTTTTGAACATTCGATATGATTATTCATTTAGCCCCGTGAGAAAAGCGGCATTCCAGTGAAATTTTAGGGTGACAATTTCAATCTATTATTAAATTCTTGGATAAACCGCATCGTCGAGTATGAAACTCGACGTATGGAATGCTAGATAAAGAAGGATATTTCGTTTCAGTATTTTGAGGGTCTTTTGTATCGACATTGGGCTTCCCTTCGATTTATTTAGAATCAGTTGTCAGACTGTGTTTAGACCTTTTTTTACGACATACCTAAATAAACAAATTCGGAATAATATAGTAGAAATTACGAATTACAATCGATCACGAGAAATTTACTTAATTGAATATGTAATTTTAACCAATAATTGAAAAAGTAATTTTGAACAATAAATGTCATTGTATTGGAAATATAAATGTTTCATTAGAATTAAGTACAATTTTTATAAAGTAAAGCAAATTTGAAATTAATTAAAATTGTCATTAACTAAAAATTAAGCCTTTCAGTTTATTTTCTGAAGGCTAATTTTTCATTCGCAGATTAAAGATTTTTTCCTTCTGAAAATGTCCATTATTCACTCTAAAAATTGAGGTTTTTCATTTTGAAAATGAAAATTGGCTGTGTCGACATCATACGCGTCTTTTTTAACACGAAGATACATTACCAAAAATTGGAAATGACATACCCAATTCCACTATTCGTTCGAAGGGAACGTGCAGGAGTAATTATTCAAAATTAATTATGCAAAAAATGAGGAATATCGTAGCAGCCCAAGGGTGGGACGGCAGTGGGGAAAAGAGGACGAAAACAATATCGAGAAATACGAAGAGACCTCCGAGGAGAACTGCGATTTGCCTGATTAACGTTCACATGTTCTCCATCTGCTCTGGCATTCTTTCTTCGTCTCTCGCCTCCATCATTTCTCATGAACTAGGGCGTGAGCATTTACGATCTTTTTCAACCTTAATGCAAGTGGAAATTCCGACTATTTTCATTGCTAATCAATAATTTCAGCTGTATTGTCCTTTAATCCAAATTATTCAAGTGGTAACACCACTCATTGTACTAAACTGCAATTTTTATTAAATATCATTTTATACAAAAATAAGAATAAATTGAAATCTGTACTTACATATATGCTGAATACTCCCTCTAAAAAGAATATCCTTTCTTTTTATTGTAAAGTTTAGTCATGTTTTAGGTCACTAAACTTGTTAATTCTGACCTTGAAATAAACAATTCAATACTTAATATATTATTTAATATATTATTTTTTGTCAAAAGTGTCTTATTTTTAGATATTGAATGAAAAATCCCTACATACTTCTATAGTCAATATTATATATAATTTTTTGTTTATTCTTTTTTATTGCAAATTTCATATCTCACTATAAATTTGTCCGCTACTGGATAAACTTTTTAAAACATCATTTCAAAGACTGATTTTCTAGCTGCCATTTTCTACAAAAATAATAATAAAAATAATTTCCGTAACTAAAATACATAAGGTAACGGTATCAATGCTCGGACGAGTCCCACTGTTCGGACATTAGTTGGAATGTTTCGCTATATTAGCAATATAAATGAAAAGTAACGAAATTAATAAATAATAATAATAATTAATAAATAATAATAATAATTAATAAATAACAATAATAACATGCCCAAACATTGGGACACGAAAGTGTTCGAACACAAGGATAAACAAGGATAAACATTGGTGTCCGAAAACTGGTACAATTTGCTGTTATTCAACATTTTAATATATACATCATTTAAAATACTAAATCAACTGTCCAGTGTTTAATTAATGGGTTTTAGAAACTAGAATTTACGAGCTTGATGGTAGTTCCGGTAGCTGTCCTTAAAACTGATCCTTAAGTGAATAATAAATTCTTCAACTTCAACAACTCTTAACCTTCATTTTTTTTATGCTTACAAAATAGAATCATGAATTTAATATTCTTTCAGTCTCTTAGAATGGATTTATTGCTTAATCATTTTTTGGCTATAAAGCCATACGGAACTGAAGTGCACATTTTTTTTACCAACTATTGGAACTTCATTTCGATATCGTAAATGTACAATAGAATGAAACATAACTTATTGATGATTTATAATCATATGCTAGTCAACAAGTAAAGAAGATTAATATTTTTCATTGTATCGCGTATTTTAATGAAACAAAAAGAAAACAAAAATGCGGTAATGAAGATACAAGCGCACTTAACTAAAAGTAGGGTTAAGTGTGCGCACCATAATTCTCGTTTAAGTGAACACGAATCGCACTCGACTTTTTGAACAACGTAAGACAAATCTTCACTTTTACAGCCAATGAACGCGTACGATCGCAAATATACTCGATTAAATTTAGCCAATGAATGCGCGGGGAGTGGGAAAGGAGCGGGGTAGGGGTAGAGGATAAAACAAGAGGGAAACAGTGTAGAATAGATGACGGTGTTCGTTCAGTGATGGGGGTCAACTCGATCCCCACCGAATCCCCAAAAATTCTCATTTCGCGTAACTGAAAAATTCATTTCACGATTCCCACGTACACTCGCCCGACTATGCTGCGTCATACATGTACAGGGTGTTCAGATAATAGTACATATAATAGTACTTTGATAAAGAACTACCGAGATATTTATAAAAACACCAAAATTTTTATCAATATTGATCAAATTTTACCAAATTTATCAAAATCAAGTTGCAATTTATCAATGAACATTTGTGGCCTAAAAAAAGGGGTCTATGCATTTATATCAGATAATTTTCTAAGTTACGAAAAAATGGTCGATATCTTATTATTTCAAACCAGTTTAGTAATCGGAATTTGTAACCTCCAAAAGGATAGATCGATTAATCTTAATCAGACATTTTTTAGTTCATGAGAAATTCAGGAAAGATTTTATTAGAACTTTTAAAAGAAAACTTGTAAAAGTTATTTAATACAAAGCAGTGAAAAATCCTGATGTCTTGATTTTTTAATTTTTGACAATATTCTATTTTTTCAATGAAAACTGCAAACTATTATTCTGGATGCACGTCCTTTTCTGAACACCCGGTATAATGCGTGCGGTACGGAACTCTCGTCGGAGTGCGCAAAGGGGCGCGTACACACATATCGTGCGAGATATGCGTATTCGCGATGAATTTGTCAGCACTCGTTTCAATGTGTACTATATTGATTGGATGCAGGAATTTGTGTCGCTCGCGTGAACCCTAATTTTTTGGGAAAAATTAATTGAGCTCCAAATCACTATATATGTATGCGGTATACGTAGTTGTCCAACGTGAAATCAAGCGACGGCCGATACTCCGATCGATTTAAATTTCATCCTCGTTGTTTGTTTGGGTTTCCTTTTTTTTCATTTTGCCACCTCTGTTTTTCAAGCAGTGAAATAAATTTGTTTCGTAATACCGATGGTTAACTTGTATTTGTCGATCTTTTTTTTAGCAAAGGTTGAGTAAATACGATTTGTACGTCTCTTCCAGAAAAGTACTTTCTCCAGCTTTAGGTCCAAGCTTTGATGACCGATTTACGTGTAAAAACTGATTATGCAAGAAACATTTTTCAGTTTCGTCTTAAGATTCATTATTTAGAAAGCTTGATAATTATCTAGAGATATTCACAACCTTTTCGAAAGTCTTTAGAACTTTAAAATTTTCGAAAAAGTTTCAGAAAGTTCCAAAACGTCTTAGAACGGGTTTTCTGGGGTCCATTGCTAATCGGTGTTTTTTTTTCATCCGGATTTTTAAAAGTATTCCAAGTCTAGAAAAATCTCTTCTTTTATTTAAACCGAATAAGTTCGTTAATTATTTTCTTATATCCACCGAAATGATAGTATCGACCAATCGATAATTCGTTTTTCTAGGCATCCGAAAAAGTTTGCATCGTATCGTCAGCACCATATATCACGCAATAATGAACTGCGTGACGTAGTTATCAGTTTGAAATGCTAAGGTTTGAAATTTTCCGGCTGTTCTGCTCGGGAGTCCCGAACTCGTTAAACCACGAACACGATTGTTGTAAAACGACGAGAGGACGATAAAACGAAAGGCAATGTCAGCATCGATATCCAATACCATGAAGAAATCAAGCACAAGATGGGAAGGGGTTTCAACCGTACAATTAGATGGGTCATTAGGTCGAAATCACGAATTGATAGCGCAGGCTGCCAAATGTTCTCATCCGTTGCTCCACCGTTTTTCGTCGCAGGGTTTGGACCCTGGAGTGCGGAGAGTCCAATGAAAAACTCTGGACTTGTTGGCTGGATATTCGTCGCGCACCACTCGCAATAGCGTTTCGAGATCATCACGGTCACGTGATACGAGATATATTACCGGTGACACGGGTTTCTATGGTCCAAGGATACGGGTATCATTCTCGTCACCCTCCCATAATAAGGGCGAATCGCGTGTCCGTTTTAACCCCATGTATGGATATCGTCATCGTTCTCGTTTCATCGTACCACACCCTCGTCTTGTACCCCTTGGGCTTTACATTTTCGTGTCTCTCTCCCTCCCCCCCTCTCTTTCTCGCACTCTCCTTCTCTCCCTCTCTCTCTCTCTCTCTCTCTCTCTGTCTCTCTCGAAACGGAGAACCACCATCACTTATGGTAGTTGGTGGACTCGTGTGGATCAGATCGCAGTTAAGGAAAATCCCAAGAAGGGAATCTTTTAATTTGACGCGCCATAAAGCACGCCTAGCCGGTTCACGATTCAAGCTTCGTCGCCGTCCTTTTCTCTCTTTCCCCTCTCCCTCAATTGCCGATACGGTGTGACAGTTGTTAGCTACATTCTGCTACGGTCATACATAGACCCATCAATATATATATATAAGATATAGATGGGGAAGGGTCGACAGCAACTCCCATGGGAACAGGTCACGGCTGACATCACGGCGTGTCGTATCGCTGCAATAATAACGCGTAAGCGATATCTCCGCTACCGCCAGCACCTCTCCTATGAGGATCGCCCTAATACGTGTCTCGTTACATTGTATCATATCCAGCACCATTGCGTTTATACATATGTGTGTATGTGCGTGTATGGCTTGCCCTCAGTACTAAAAGGACGTCGAGTACATCCTCAAATAGGTTCGATACCTACCGTTATGGTGTTGAGCCATATCGACATACAAATTCTATGATGCTCCATGTATTGCAACGCGTTTTACGCCTCATTCCTATCGGGTATCATTTACTATAATAATCCCTGTATTCGTAACAGCGCGTGTTTACGTATAGTGCGAACTTGCACAGGATTTCTTAACCCTCTGTAGGACGGTATATGAAATCTTTAAAATAAATAGTTTAAAATGATTATCGAAATATATAAAAATACACGTGTTTTTGGAAAGTATTTTCATTTTTTTCTATAACTTTCATTGACTCAAAATGAGTTCTTCTACCCATTTTGAGTCAATGAAACTTCTCTGAACAAAATTAAAATGTAAATGTTTGAAGAAATATTTTGATTTTGATTCTGAAATCGAAATATTTATTTATATATTTGGATTTTGATTTTGAAAACAAAATGTTTCCTCCAATATTTGGATTTTGATTTTGAAATCACAATATTTCTTCAAATATTTTGATTTTCCTTTGGCGGCGTTGCCGGAGGGGGTATGAGGTATTAATGCATATATGCTAATACACGGTATCCCACTATTAACGACAGTCGCTGAAATGAGGAGTCGAGAGTGAAATTCTGATACGATTTATGCAAACGTGTATCAGTCTCAAATCGACCCCTGAATTATTGACTAATTGATCAGTTTTTGAAAACGGGTCTATCAGGTGCATCACAGTTGAATGACCGCTAGTATACACGCACACACGCGTCCACGCACGAATGCACACCCAACAAACACAAACTCAGAGGTGGCTATATATTGTTTGCGATATGTTGGACATTGGAAAAATTGTGCTATACCTTTAGCCCTTCGAGTGCACACTTCCGCCACCAACGTATAAGTGCATACTGGGTCAAGCTGACCCATCACGTTTTCCAAATTTTTGTATTTCGGCAAAAATAAAACAAACAAATCTTCGGTATTTATTGTTTGTTTTTTTATAGAGACTTTTTTTGTAGTAAATGATCCATATTTTATAGCCCTAATTCATTGTTAACTAAAACGAGAATTAAATGCCAAAACATTTGTCGAAAGTGGGGCATGGGACCCAATATGTACTTGAAGGGTTGATAGTAAATAAAAATCTGAAATGTTTATTCTTCACTTTCGATAACAATGGAAGTCAAATTCGACGATATAAGCGTATGCTTGACTAAGATTTTATTAGTGACTGTACAACTGTTTTAACTATCCAACAACAAGAATTTATCCATTTTCAATTTTAATTGAAACCTTCGGTTCGTCTTATCAATATCAATAATCACCTAAAAACTCAATGTAAATCAAGCTTTCCAATTATTGTTGATTAATTGATTGTTTAAATAAATCTTTCACTATTCTGCAAATTGATAGACAAACGCGACAACGCGGACTATTTATTTCCAACTAAGTCCAATAAATCTCTCGATCCTAAATTTCGGTGCTACAATATTTTCAGAATTGTTGGCGATTTACTTCTATTACTTTTGCAGTAATTAAGGTCTGCAGAAGTTATTTTCCCATAAGTGACCGTATTAAAATTATATGTTTATAACTATTAAATTATTTGGTACAATTTTTAAAATCATTCATGTATTATTATTCTATGAAGTAATATCGGTTCTTAAATTTTAAAAGATTGTGACCATTTTTAAATATTCACCTCGTATTACTTTTAAAAAAATATAGAGGAATAAAACATAAAAAATGGCTTATTGTTAGAGTCTAATACGATACTAACCCAAACAAACCCAAAGTATTGACCTCAGAAATACAATCTTGATGCCTAGTTTCCCACTTTCAAGTTTTGTTATTTAATTTTCGTTTTTGTCAAAAATAAATTAAGGCCATAAAATATTAATCATTTACTACAAAAAGCGTCTCTAGAGAAAAAAAAACCAAAAATACATGTTTACCGAAATACAACAATTTGATAAAAATCATGGGTCAAATTGACCCAGGATGCACTTATAGGTTGGCGTCGGAAGTGTGCACTCGAAGGGTTAAATTACCTCTAGAATGATCCCTTTCGAGCAATAGATCGAACGAACGGTCACCCTGTATATGTATATATTTCGATATAACGGTGTGTATACGTGTGCACACACGTACCTATACACGAAGGCGACCACAGATTGACTACGTTCGGAAAACTGTTAGCGCCAGTAGGCGTGGCAATCATTTTTTGCTGTACACGATATTGATAAAAAGAGATGGAGGGAGAAAGAGAAAAGATAATCCGATATACACTATACATATGGAGGCTCGTTTTATTGCCGAAGGTATACGTGATCTCCGTAGTACAACAATATGGGCAACCAATCGCAGGACGAAATGAAGTGGAACTCGAATTAGAGAATTGTATTTTTTTTTTCGCACTATTCCACCGTGTGTTATGAACCTTCAGTCTCTATTGTACGCCATTTTAAAGACCGAATATTTGAATTTGTTTTCCATCAAGCTAAAGTCAATACGAGTTGCGAAAGAATTGTTATTCGCGTATTTCAAAAATAATCAATGAGCGGATTTCAATAACAATCAACGCAAAACATGGTAGCTATCGAAATTGAATATTATCCTCAATAGTTTAATGCTTTTAAAAACATTTAACTATCTATTATTTAATAGTTAATTAGGACTATTAATTATAACTTTTATTAGTAATTTATTAATTATTTAATTATTGGTGGTTAAATTTTACTATTAATGAAACGATTACGTACTAAATAATAATACTAAAAATGAACTATTATTTAAAAATTAAACATTCTCTGCCAATATTGGAAGTAGTTTAATCACTTCCTTAATAATTCAATTATATTTTTAATAGCTTATTTTAAATATAACAGAACGAAAGGACGTATTGAGAGGCAGGATGTTTTTTTGTAATTCTGGTAGTAAACTTGATTGGATATTCGAAACTTAATTGGATGTCATCGCACACACTACTTCGCGCTTATGGTCTCGTCAAAAGCCAAGAATGATGGGAGTCGTTTAGGACGATGAGATTAATGTCTTTAGCGTGCCATATGGACGAGCAGCGCCCATCGCACGAACCTAATTTTCTCTGGTCATGGCTAATTAATACCAATTTCTCAAGCAAAAAATGTCCACCCTCTAACTTTTTTCAGTCGCCCGGTTTCATCGCGACATTAAACTTAGTACATTTTGCGGGCTTCCACGCAAGGCTATTTCCTGTTGCCATCATTGTGTTACCTTGAATCCATTATGTACTATTTTTAGGATTCGAAGCTAGAAAAAATCTATGATGCTTCAATTATATCGTTTATTTAATTAATTAAAAACGATTTTCAAAAATGTAATGAATTAAAATTTATAAAATTAAACATTTTAATAAATGTTAAGATAACAGACCCAATTAGAGCACTTCTTTCGAAATTGTAATTTACATATAAATTTATATAAACACTTAAATTACAAAATAAAATTTCAAACAAATATTTAACTTTAAATCAAATTATAGAATAAATTTATAATTATTATAGTTGAACTATAAACATTATATTTAAAATTATACAAAAATTTTAGCATTTAGAATATTTATTTATAATTTTTCAAAATTCCGTGGTGTTGTTATGGCATCGTGTTCGTTAAAATATCATTGCAATATTTTATCTACAGACCATTGTGACCGACGATATACTCGAGCAAATTTCCGATCAACTCCACTCTTTACGTAAAAAAATCTTGAACGATACCAGAAACCCAATATGGCAGATATCCAGAATGCCGTGGTCTCATAAAAGATCATTCAACACGGATTACCAATATTTTCTACACAAATTTTCAAACTTCAGATTCTACAATTTTTTTCAAAAAGATAACAGTAATTCATTCAATTTCACTCCCTTCCAAAGACCACGTTTTCAAAAGTGATTGAATGGATTTCAGTAACAATCATTTAAACAAAATAACTGATGTTAGATAAGCTTCTGTTCCACATTGGATTCTTCCTCTTTTCAAGAATGTCCGACGATACCGGAAATCCAATATAAAAGATACTTGAAACAAGGTAAAATTCCAATAAAGTCCATTTGACGTGAAATGCCCGGTATAGATGATTTCGTCGGTTGAAAATACGTGGGCGAACCGCTGTGCTGACGATATCGTATAATTATCGGATGGCAAGTAACTCGAGCGAGTACCTGGTCCCTCTCTCTGTCTTTCTGTTGCTTTCGCTATCCCGCAATACCATCGGTCCCCCACGGCGATCGGCGGGCGTTTTAATTGGCCAATTATCGTGGGTACCGAATACGTGTGCCAGTCCAGATAGGCGTGAAACGTCAGGGGATGATATCCTGTCGGGATGGCTGGCTGGGTACACCTACCCCCAGCTAGCCGACCCAGCACTTCCCAATACCCCTAAAACTGGTGTACGTATATACGACACCGCGAAAAGTGTAGCATTCACAACACTCATGCTTGGTGACAAATATCTTTTGCTTCGGCGAAGAGAGCAGCGATAGAAACAAAGTAAATGGCGAGATATTACAATGGGAGGATGAAGTTACAAAAAGAGCAACAACATCGAGTCCGTTGTAACGCGACTGACGTTTGCATTAGTGAGGGGAAGAATTTTTAAAAAATGGACAAATGTCAATAGTAACGTGGTATACGTGTGGTGGTAGACTATAATTTAATACGGTGATTCGACGTATGGTGGGCTGGTAGCTCTTGTGTTTAATTGATGCTCTAATAACTTTATTCATAACAAGTTTCATTAATTAACGCGAGTAACGACAAAAAAGGTACTGTAGGAGTTTGAAGGGTGAGGGGTGGGTGGGAGGCCGGGCAGTTAATATAGAAACAGTGATTATAAGATGGGATACAGTCGTGTGATAGACTGTCAATCAGCTTTGATAAGGAATACAGCTTTGATATGGAATACTGTTTGATAAGGAATTTAGGATGTAACAGCAGGCCAAATGAGAATGTAACGCACATTTAAAGGAGAACCCAAAGGCAAACGAGAATTCGGTGGAAACCCAACGAAGAACCAAGGCGAATCAAAACAAAAATCCGTTACAAAACCCAAACAAGAGTCCAATAAAAACTGAAACCTGACCAAGAACCCAACACAAACCCAAATAATCTTAAACAATAACGCATTGCTAACCCAAACAAGAATATGAAAACAACTGCAGCAGACGGTAATAATTGCAGGAAAAATGAAACTAAATCGCAACATATTCGGAAGGTAACATCCCATGTGACAATCACAAAGAATACCAACAGGCCCAAGCTTTGGCCAAAGCATGGTTATCGATAGCTGACCAAGCATCACGTGCCAATATCTGGCCCATTAATGGGTTAGTATTGTACGTCATTACTTTTGATTTTTTAACTATTGCCATCGTCTAACCAATACTGGCCTATAGTACTGCTGCCAATGAATCGTCGAGTATAGACTGCCAATAGTGAGCCAATGGTATCATTGGTTGCCTTTATTCGTCATCACTATCTATTTTGTGGTATCTGCCATTGTTGAACCAACGTATGGTCAGTATCGGTTTACCAACCATCGACCGCCAATTTTGAACCGCTATCGGTTGTTTGACGATTTACCGTCATTGTTATCGTTTTACGTTTGCCGACGCATATCCAATCTGGTATTGGCAATCAATCGCACAGCAACGTTCAAACAATTTCGAGTTTACTTTGGTTATTAATGATTTAAGGCTTATGCCATATGTTTCAACTATCTGATTGTTAAAACCTAATTGGCCTAATGATTACAGACTTTATTTTTCGATGAAACTCGTTCCGAGGTCGGGAGGCGAACTTCGGACTGGCTATATTAGTATCGATTTTGATAACTCCAATTATTATATAAAGCGTATAATACAAACTAAAAATTATTTATTCTTTATTACACTAATTATTTATAACGTTGCACACATATACGTCACAATCCAGACTTGTCAATATACGATTCCCGTATTTTAGACTAATGTTTTACCTGACCAAGGTCTACCCGGTATCGTCAACATCAAACGTGACGACCCTCCAGATTCGCCTCATTAATGATTCATATTGATCATCCTGATCAACAACTCGATCAAGCACGACAACTTTAATTTGATCGTCTTCCTTCTTACATCAGTGGACACCAAGCCCAAGTTTATGATCGACAGAGTTTGTACAGCGAATCGTAGTGAAGTAGGGTACAATTGAGGGTTGTACAAGAGGTCTGAACCCGGATCGTACGAACGGGCGCAAATTGGTCGTCGCCAGCATCGTCGCTGATTCTCTATCTCGCTCTCTCTCTCTTTCTCTATCTATCTTTGTCTCTTTCATTCTGGACGGGGCTCGTAATGCATCAGCCACGAACTATTAGGGTACGCCACCCTCTTGGTTGGCAACTCTCGACAAATCCCATCCGTTAGCTCCCTGGGTGGACGACGAAGCGAACACACGTGTCCAAGTATCCGTGTGTATGCACCGACCCATCAGCGTCGTGCTGCTAGCAGGTAGATAATCTACTCGACCAAGACTCAGCACCTGCGTGCACGTGAGTCGAAACTCTCTCTCTCTCTCCCTCTCTCTCTTTGCCTCTGATGTACTATGGATACTTCATTCCGGAAGGGTGGATAATTGTTAACTCTGAGAGGGGCTGATCCGTATGGATCCAATTGATACGAAAATTACGCTGGTACAACCAGTAGATATACCCTTAGTTGACACCCTCTTGAAGCAAAGTATCGATAGAAAAGATTGCTCATTTTCATTCAAGACTAACTTTTGTAAATATTGATACGTATGTTATATTTTTTAGTTAGAGTTAGTTTTTAGTTAAAATAGAAGTTATCTTCTATTTTATAAAGATGAAATAAAAGATACATCGAACAATTAGAGATGAAACTTAGAATGTTTACTTTTTTTATCCTATTAAGGTAAAATAAACAATGAAAAAAACGAAACTGTAGCTTTGATAGTTTGTATTAAAAGTATTAAAAAAGCTAATCTTCAAAGAGCACGAGCAATCTCTTCTCATTATTTTGTCGTTCGTTCCTCACCTTTTTAAGAAAGTATTCTCTTTTCATCCATTCCTAAAAAAATATAATGATACAAATGAAAAAAAAAACTGAAAAAAAAAGATTTTTTCAATTTTTTTTAATGTCGATGCTGTTTCTTTTATTTTGAATCCTCAAAAGGGAATCAGCCGGCTTATCACAGAAGGGTGGATTTAGGATCAACGTACCAAAGAATTAAGAAATTTCTCTCGAATCTTTTAAGGTGGTGGATTGTCTCGATAAAATAAGAGCAAGAGGAATCTAGAAAATAAAAAGGTCGAGGAAGAACGGTTCAGTAATTTTCTAAGCTGCTCTCGGAGCTTCCATCTTTCCGAGTACTCAAGTAATTGCATACTGTCCTCATTAGGAAACAGTTTAGGAATGGTACAGAATCTTGGATTTTATCCAACCAATGTTCTCTGGCCATATGTGAATATAAATGTAAATATACACAATTCGTGTTATTACCTCGTGATGAGGTTAGAATAATGAATGTCATGGCTGTGCAGGACTCTACCTTTACATTTATCGTACTTTGAAATGTTTCAAACTCAAAATTTCAACCACCGAGCTATTCAAATGTTTGTCTAGTTTGTAATTACGGGATGAATTATAGAGATATTTACTGAGTAATTGGGGCTGTGCAATAAGCAGCTCGTACCGATAATTACGGGAGGTGATTTTAGCGAGTAAACTAATAACTCCTGCAATGGCAAAGCCGTGCGAATTAGCGAATCAATAGTTCCTACACAGCGAATAATGAGCGAAAGAATGTTGGCTGTCAAAATAATTTCTTCTAATACTTTCTAACCCCTTAAGAAATTGTTTGATTAACGGATCCCTTAAGCGATCATTTTTTTACTATATTAATGTAAACAACATTTTTATTTGTAACTTAATCATTTTACAGCAAATATTAATTTTTACGCTCATTATGTTTAACCGATATAACTTTAAACCAAATTAAATGTTTTAAACCACAAAGTACTATTTTTTCGAAGCACTTTGAACAAAAATACTTTCATCGATACATTTTTATATCGAACCGTAGGCATATTTAAAAAAAAATACAGAAAATCATGATCAGCTACACTTTACAACAGTGACATTAATGGAAAGCAAAAGTAAATTAAATATATTTGTTTCAAACGAATCAATCCGCCAACTTCAATCTCAAGAGACAGAAGGAAATTTTTCATATACACTCTGCGATTGCTCGTATTTCAACTCTCGTTTTTTCTCAATAAAAATGTACTCGAATTTACTTTAATGTATGTGGAATAATATATCTTCAATTGAGCCCAATAAAAAAACGATAAAGTACATTTTTTAAATTCAAGAAAAAATATGATTTTGCGTGGTCGTCAGTCCTCCGCTCGAGAGATTTTTAAAACCCTGGAAGCCATAATAGATTCTCTCTGAATCATAGTTACCTTTAATATAAGTATCAAATTAGTATAAATATTTAAAAACCCGTTTTACTGCGTTTTTGTCATCCAATACGAATTCCGTCTTACTGACAACCCTGTTTTACCAATCTAAACGGCCAAACCTCTATATTAGTTAAGCCTGATAACCCTTGACTTCGAGTGGAATTCGTCACTTACGATATAGCACGATCAGTGTCATCAGCCGATCGAGCAGATAGTTACGATATACGTTTGATTGGTCAGCAAGAGAATTCCCTCTCTCTCTCTCTCCCTCTCTCTTCAGAGAGAGAAACAGAATGAGCGAGAGAGAGAGAGAAAACAGAGAGATGGAAGCCAGCAGACCTAAAACAGGTACTGTATAGATATAGGGGTGCGGTGAGGCAAGGGTGGCTCATGGAGCCAGGGCGGTTGCCCAGCAATTACCTAAATGGTCGCGTAAACAATATCCCCGTGCGCCGGAGTTAAGAGCATACCGCCGACGGTAGCTGCTTGCTCCAGCACACTGTGTGCGCCGAGCTCGACTCTACGTCCGGGTATTGGTTCCTCGACGTTGTAACCACCCTCCCTCTTCCCCCACCCGTACTTTTCACCCTCAAAGTACTAGCGTTGCGCCAGAAAGCTCATATACATAAATATGTCTATATAAATATACATGAACACGTATATGAATCCAAATATATGAATATGTGGATCAGTGTGAGGAAAAAAAAATATTAACAACATTAACTATACGTGATTTTAATCAATATTGGAGCTTACGGGGATATTTCAACCTTAATTATAACCTTTATTTTGGATGGAGAATAATATAGGTATCTAAAGATGATCCTACCACGTGTTTATATAATTAGATTAATATATATATTGTCTAACACTTTTGCGCGAACATGTATGTATATTTTTTATTTTTCATACTTAGTATTCTTTTAAAATACTAAATTTTGTACTTTAGTAAACTACACATGTATGCGTAATACTTTTAGTAAATTTACTAATTTACTAACAGTTTACAAAAATGCTATATACTATATATTTAGTATATTTTATTTGATATACTAAGTATTTTATGTATTTAATTTTATATATTCATATGTATATGTACATATATACGTTATAAAGAATAATTCGATAGCGTACACATCTCAATTATTGCGACCGTAAAACGAGTGGGCATTATTGCTCGGTATGATTTTATTTTTAATAAGAAGTATTTGCGTTTGCGTATACATAGTTATCATCAAGCAGTGAACGATTGTCCAATCAAACATCGAAATATTAACTCCCAAGCTGTTCCGGGGCCTAAACACTGGAATATCAATGAATATATTGATAATACATTGATAAAGGGAACTATGATGACGTCAAGTCAACGTTGATAAGGCACAATCTATGTGCTTTACGACTTAACGTATTAGCTGGTAGAATTGACTATATCAAAGACTCGAACTCAGAATCCATGAAGGTTTTCCCAGAGGATGAGTATCGAGCTGAAAGTGTCCGTTCGGGACACGCGTATCGGTAACCAACCTATAACACGTAGCGCCGAAAGTACCGTTCCCTATACACCCACAGACCCGCCAATTCCAACGAAGTGGAAGCTGGAAGTGGAAATGTCGGTGATTGTGATCATAGTCGGTTCTTGGTGAAAGTGGAAACTGTGGTGATATCCTGTCGGTAGCTAAATCAAAGACGGACCACTTTAGCCAGTCAGATAGAACTGTAGGTGTGCACCGCCCAACTATCGCCCGGAATACATACGTGGAGGGACTGAAGAGTCCAGGATCATGAAATCTAGTAGACACTGTCCAAATCAGTTTTAAGGAGTTCGAGATTCTGTAACGATTCGTTGAAAATTGTTATGCGTCGATTCGATGATGCCTGACCGATGTGTGATTGGTTTCTTTGGTGCAGCAACCGTCTCCAATATCAAAGTGTATCTTGCACAATACCATTCATATGCGATTTGAAATGTGATTCTAGCCCTTCCATAAAATACACATCAGTTCTGATGAGTTTCGAAGTGTTGAAGACCGTTCTATGTGGATTTGATGATGCTTGATGGAATGTGGGGTTGGTTTGATTTTCGCAGCATATTCCTTCAATCAGAGTGATTCCAGTACAACAATATTCACCGTGCGTTTCCAATTCTGATTCTGACAACTCGATCTCATTATCCTTCACTCGCTAGATCAATCAGAAAAAGTCTGAGTTAGTTCTGTACGAGTTCGAGAGTCTTTTTAACGATTCATTGAACAACATACGTGGATTCTATGCCCCACGATCAAACTTGGGGTTAGATTTATTTGCCCAGCAACTTCCGCGAATGCTTATCAAAGCGGTTCTCGCACAAAGCCATACATACGTGATTGAAAATTTGATTCCGATTGCTTGATCTGACGTTTAAAAGATCACGAGATCGAGTAGAAGCAGTCCGAGCCAGTTCTAACAAGTTCTAAAGCGCCTAAGACCGTTGTACGTCCATTCGACGAAACCAGATGAACCTCAGGGTTGGGTTTCTTGACGCAGCAACCTCCTCCGATACTTATCAGCGAGATTCTTGCATAACGCCATTGATATTTCTTTAAACAAATCCCTCAAGCCAACGAGCACCCCGTGACATCAGTGTAGCTATTGCCATAATGGTCTACTCGGGACGCCCCTTCCTCCCCCGTTCCACCCTAACCTATAGGTATCTCTGCGTGGGTGTGCTCACTGCAGAAGTCGTCGCGCACATCGAAACATCACGGCGTATTTTCGCTCAAGAATTGTAACCAACCGGCAGTATGTAGTGCAACGGCGAACGCGGTGCTAGCACACACGTGAACATCATGCGAAGACCCAAGGAACGAAACAACCGGCGCAAATGCTGGTGCTGCTACTGCAGCTGCTGCTTTCGGTGGTACAGTGGTAGTAGTGATGCTGGTGGTGGTCGTGGTGGTGGTGGTGGTGGTGGTGGTGATGGTGGTGGTGGTGATGGTATCGAAGGAAGAGAAAGCCAGTGTGGATGGGGTCTAGTGTTGGTGCGGGGGCGACACCGCACAAGCAACCCCTCGCCGTAACCAGCCAGGTTCCACTCCCTGGCGGCTTGGACGCGTTTCGTGCCCCCCCCCCCCCCCCCCCCCCCCCCCCCCCCCCCCCCCCCCCCCCCCCCCCCCCCCCCCCCCCACCCCCCCCCCCCCCCCCCCCCCCCCCCCCCCCCCGCCGCGCTCCGCCGTCCGCCCTCCTCCACCTCCTCCTCCTCCTCCTCCCACACCTCTTAACTATTCACCACTGTGTCTCACTTTGACTCCAGCATCCCGGCCTAATAATCCTCCCTCTATATACCATCCACTTCGCCACCATGGCTGTCCAGTGAAACTCCACGAACCCCCGACTTTACACGAACAAGGAAACGCGCAACGAGGTTGCCCACCTTGCCTAAGCGACCGCGACGCCGACGACGACGACGTTACGACCCCCTCCCCCTCCTTCCCGCCGACAACGAGGGATACACCGTTTTACCAAACGAATCAAGGGATGGATACTCCACTCTACGGTCCTGCAATGAGAACAAGTCGTCTGGAAAGGGATTAGGGTGTTTTGAGAATCTAACTTTACTGTGGAATCAGGATACCTTGAGTTGTGGCACTGAGTACAGTGGAGTGTTTTATTGAAAAAATATGGAGGTTAGAATTAGCTCTTTGCTAATATGGCTCGTTGCAAACGTTTTGTGGAACAGTTGAAAAGAGTGAACTTTCGTGACCTTCCGGATCAACGTATCTGAATTTTGGCTGATTTTGGTGTTTTTCAGCAAGTTCGTAACAGTTTGCAAAATTACAGATAGAAAGTTATGAAGATCTTGGTGTTGTGCAAGTGTATTTGGTTTTTTTATTGACGCAGTTCAGTGGCTAATGATGATTCCTTACGGAAACTGCTTAGTAAAGGTTTTTTCAACTTTTATCGACCTAGGAACCGGTAAATTCCGCACTGTAATCTAAAAATCCAACTTCGTGATTGTGCGCATTTGTTTGGGTTCTGATTGTCAAGGATTCATGACTCTGGCTTTGAGTATGACATTCGCTCAGCATTGGGGTTACGGGATTCGGCTTGTGTCAATCGGGAGGAAGATTTTTATGATTAGCAGTATTGCAGGACGATCAGGGGAATCTTTGAAAGTGAGCAAGTGGTAGTTTTACGTTTCTTTCTTTTTTCTTTCTTCTGAATCAGCAAATAAACAGCAAAGGGAGGTTAGAAGAAAAATCGCGATGTGGAGGATGCAAGAGGGAAGGACATTATCACCTCTCGTAGAAATCGGTCCGGTATCGTGTTTAACCGGAAGTGTGAGTGACGAAGGCAATCTTCGAGTCCTGTTGCCCCATCAGGATCGAGGAAGAGTACTGCTGCGAGTGCGAACTGGGGAGAGCTTTGTTGGCTTTCACGAGCATCATAACTTGAGACAAATGACTTCCAGCACAAGTCCATCACCGATTTCCGAGGTTGTCAACGGAATGGAATCCGAGGATAGGGAAGACCCTAATCAAACGTCCAATCGAAGCAAAACGTGTCTTCATCGAGGGCAGTCGAAAGTTTGCCGAGAGGAAGAGGTTACCGTCGATCAAATGATGACCAGCGAAAACTCGGAGAATCCCGAGGAGGAAATGGACGAGGAGGCTGAAATTGAATCGTCGTCGGATCATGACGTTGTAGGAAGAAATGATCGAGGCAAAAGTCCGGAAAACGATGATGAAGAAGACGAAGAGTTGGACGAGGATTCCAACGTTAATATGACCGTTGGCAATCGGGAGGAAACGAGAAACGGCAACTACCACGATGATGAAGATGTCGAAGTTGATGTCTGCCACGAGGATGTTGACGAAAGCAATCCCAGCAGTCCGGTTGATCTCACAGCTGCGTCTCGTTGTTCCGGAAATGAACAATTCTTGCATCCTTTTTTAGGGAATCGTGGAGGCAATTATCCTCTCAGTTGTCTTTCCGGCGGGGTCGTCAATGCTGGCGTTCATTGTGTAAATACGTCTCAAATAGGACTTATGGAGAATGGATATCTCGGTGGGGTCACTATTGGGCACCTACATCCAGGAACAACCTCAAATGTCATGACGAATTCAAAAAATTGCGATAATAGCATAAACGGTAGAGCCACTGACTCCAGCAATGGCATTACGACCACAACTGCTGCTACTGTGCAGACGAACAAAAGAGGTTTAGCGTTTTCCGTCGAAAATATCCTCGATCCGAACAAGTTCACCGGCGGACGGATTATTCATGAGAAAGTGTCTCACAGGCGTCGCCAACGGACTGGTAGTATTCATGAAGGTAAATTCGCGGACCCCGGTTGTCCAATATCGTCGCGTTTTATAAATGTCGATTATAATTAATCACGATTCAGCCTTACCTTATAAATAATAATTTTTCACATATCCATTTAAATATCAGGACCTTGAATTACCTTCTCGATTTACTAAAATGAATACCCTTTCAATTATCACACTACCCTTTTTTCGCTTGTAAGAAAAAGAATATAATTTTGCTATTAACATTCCTATATATTAATATTATAATTACAAATAACGTTGAAACTGCAATTGACATTCAATTGTTAAATTGAACAATAATTAATGTTCAAAACTGCAATTCTCTTTCAATCAACATTAAACACTGCAGTAAACATTAAAAGCTCCAATGAACATTGAAATAATTTCAAATACTACAAATGACTTTCACATCACTAAACTGTAATTACCATTCTTAGATACTATTATAATATTGACTATAATTGCTCAATCAACGTTAAAAATTGTACTGACAATTAAGCAACGTTAAAAACTGTAATTAACGTTAAATTAATATCAAAACGTGAAAAAAAACATTGCATTAACATTAAAAATCGTAATTAAAGTTTCTATACATACATTAATAATTCTCTTATCCAAAACGTTCATTAATTTTTTGCCTTTGAGTTTTTGTCGCGTGTCAAAGTGTCAAGTGTTCGCTCGCTAATTATTTTGGGCTCATCTGTCCGTCCTGTCGTTTCTCTTTGACTATTTTTATTTCCATTTCTTATATTTGTGCCGGTTTGAATGCATGTGGAAATCACAAACGTACGAATACACGGGCGCCCGTCGGCACGATCCAAATTTAGATACAGCCTATACTATACGAAAGGGAAACTTTGTTTTTTTCTTTGGTCCGAGAGGGGAGAGAATTCGCGTGCGTGCGAGCATCCGACGGCCCTAAGCAACGTATAACTATTCACGTCAACTTCCACGTCGTCACGGGGTGAGAATTTCGGGGCAACTTCGATAAATAGATAGGGGTGTCACGAACTCCATTAAAACTCGATAAATCGATCACAGCGAACGTTGCCTCAGCTTGGAATTTAATGTTATAGACAACGAATATTATTTCATTGAGGACTTCGAAATACACAATAATTTTAACAACAAAAATATACACGAATTCAAGCAAGAACTGCACATCTACTGATTCGTCTTACATCTACTGATTCGTTCATGTCCTTGCATTATGACCATGACAACTAAAATGGTTGTCAATATTAGGATATTGATCCAAACGAATCCAGATATTAGGAGATTAAGCCAATCAAAATCAAATTTTGGGAGATTGACAAAATAAAACTGAAAAATTGGGAGATTGACCCAAACAAACCCAAATTTTATAAAATCGAACATATCAAATCCAAATATTAGGAGATTTACTCAAACAAACTCATATCTTAAGAAAATGATCCAAATAAACCCCTTAGGAGATTGTCTGACGATAAACTCAAACAAACTCAAATTTTCCGAAATTGAGCCACACAAATTCAAATCTTGAAAAATTGAGCTAAACAAACCCAAACCAGACGCCTCGGGTAACCTGCTCAGCTTTTTGGGCCACGGCTTATCGAAATCCATGATAGGTTTATCCTGGCACGCATTTCGAAGACTTAGAGTAGCCAATATTTTTTTAAAATAATCGGAAATTTCTTATTTGAGATATTTTCACCAAAATAGGAAAAAAGAATTTCGTTTAAATATTGGAAGGCATGGAGACTATTTTTGGGAAAATAACTCAAACAAGAAGATGCCTAATTATCTAAAAAAAATATTTTTCATTTCATAATTTACTTCATAACTTCAAATCACCCCTTGTCGTACGAATTTTCAAGTAAATTCAATATTGTTATTCTTATGTGCAAATTGTTGCTCTATTTAGCTTAATTAAGAGTCACGGATTTTAATTAAATAAGATACCACTATTATATTAGAAATTATATACACGAAATGTCACACATGGATTAAAAAAAAAAGCGTAAAAAATTGAATACAAAAATATAGTCACATTCTACACCATATCTGATCAAAGGTGTTCATTTTAATTTTACAGAAAGATCGTTCTCCTATAAAAATGGTTGTCTTCCTATAGAAAGTTTCCCCTATAAACCGCAAAATCTTTTGATATATTTCACTCACAATAAAATTAAGTTCCATCAAACGAAGAAACGCTTCGTACGACTCAAGCCAATTTTCAAAGTATTTCATCTTTTAATATACGTTAATGACACAAATAAGATGCATCATTTGACACTTGAGTGCACAAGAAACTGTCGAAATTTAAAAACCCCGAGGTCTCGAACATGAAAACATTTTATTCATAAATTAAAAGCATCATCCCCTGCATCTATGAAAAGAAAAACTTCTTCTTATTGAAAACGTAATCATTTATAAAATCGTTTTATAAAATTGGTGAAGTTATGTCGATTTTCTATATGTCCTTTAAGCGGTAAACCAAACATTGTTCAGTCAACGGAGCCCCGGATAATCGATCAGAGTCAATCGACTTCTCGACAAACTCATTCCACGTCTTGGAAACTCTTGGCAAAGTCTTCCCTTAATTTTCTTGTATCTCTGACGGAAATCCCGTCAGGAAGGGAAAATGAATGATACGAAGGTACCGGGAAACGTTGACTCCCAAAAATGCGAATGCCGTGAGCTACGAATAACGAGAGAGGGTGAAATCTGTATACAGATGATGGGGGTGAACTGTCGGAGCGTGACAAATTGCTCCGCTAATCTGCGTTAACCAGTCTTTGAGCCCCGTCATCATCGACGCGATTCCCGCCCTTCCCGTCTTCATCGTTATTCCGGTATGGGACGCCGAAAACACTCGAAATATCAAGTACAACAGCGAATTAAATCCTCTAAGCACCATCCAATTACATCCCACTAAAAACTCACGGGTAATCTTTGAATATCTGTCACCCCATATTTTCTGACTTAGCCATTAAGGAAGTATGCTCCTGTGCGATAGGAATTCAGTCTATCGAAATAATTGGATCACATTTCTGTTGAAAAACTATGCATCAGATGCAGTATCAATGATTGAAAAGAAGACCACAATTTAACTATTTTTTTTTAGAGAGTGCAATCAAAAGAATGATAATTATTTTTACAGAGGTTATTCAGCAGATATTTAAGCATGGAACATTTTTTTTCATGATTATTTTTGCATTGTACGGCTGCGAGAAAACCAAGGTGCGAAACAACCTTCACAAAAAGCCTATAGTCGGTAGCACACCGTTTTCGTGAAATAAAAGATCTGGAATTAAAAAAAAAAACGAAAAACAATTTTTGTACTACTGGCTATAAAAGTACATATTAATCTTTTTATTTAATCAGATTTCGAAAAATTTATGCTCTTTTGACAAACGATTTATTCTTATATTAAAAAATAGAAGCAGTAAATTAACTAAAAAATTTCGTCCAATCAAGAACTCCCATATACCTTGGTAAAAGAGCTAATAATGAACTGTCAAAATTCCAAACTGTTCCGTGTAACCGTGTGGAAGCGTACGCTACAATGAAAAAATTGGATTCGAGAAAACCACATAAATGAGTGAAATGTATTTCCTCTGCCTTTCATCTGCAACAATTTTTTCAAAGTCCTAAAAATCTATCCCGCCTTAAAATCGTCAAAAATCCTAAAACGCCCCTAAAAACCTTGCCTCTACAATAAAAAAAGATCTTTTTTTACAATTGTAGAAATCTGTAACCCCTTACAATCCTCCATTTCATCAGTAATACAATCAACAATTATAACATCCTGTCCAGCTTTCACTCATTGATTGATTATTAATTGCTCACTGGCACAGTCGACCAATAACGTACGAGGATATACGAAGAACGAACTCCCACAAGACACAACAATGATAACAAGATAAAAGAAATGAAGATCGATGGTCTTGGTCTATCGGGGATGGTAGGAGAATTTTTTGGTCGTTCGTCAATCAATCTTATCCTATACTCGCAGCTTCCTCATTAAAAGTACATCAGGAGTTACGCCTTTATAAAATTCCAACTTTCATACGTCCTTAAAGCTCTATTGATGCTTCAACCAGAGAAACAGAGAGAGGGAGAAAGAGAGAGGATGAGTGAAAGAGAAAGATGATAGCCTGTCTGACAGTTCGTCCCCTCCTCTTTCCATCTCTCTTTTGCTTTCGATTCTCCACCTCAACGGAATAATATCGCCGGTTGTTATGATAATCGTACAGACTCTCTCTCTCTCTCTCTCTCTCTCTCTTTCCTTCTCCTCCTCGTATATTGGGACGAATCGTGCGCGCCAAGCCGCCCAGAAAATTGGCTCTTCTGCATCACAATGACTTTGGCTCCCGCGTTTGCCCCCGTTTGAGGACTGCGAATCGCGAAAAGCGACCTTCGTTCACGCTTTCATTCCTGGCTCGATTCTTCTCGCACTCTTATCCTGCCACCCCGAAGGGGTACCGATGCGAAGAGGGGAAGAGCCCAGAGACCAAAGCCACCCTTACAGTTGAGATAGATTTGCCCAACGCCCGAAAACCACCCCCGTGTCTACACTGTGTACTCGTCGACGTCTAGGATACCATCGTACTCATCAGGGATGACAATTGGGTAATGCGGAACATTTGTCAGATGAAGTAACTAAAAATGGATTTTGGAACATCCCTAGTATTCGTAGGGTACAAGAGTACCAAAGAAAATGGGAAATGGTTATTCATATTGACTTTCGGAAAATTGTTGGAATGTCCTTGGTAGCTTAAGACACTTCTGGGTGGATATTTAAAAATTAGCGAAAACCTTGACAAATTTAGGAATAATTATTTTTGACAAAATAACAATAAGTGACTTATTTAATCAACATTCATTATTGAATTAAATAAATGTTAATATAATGATGTCCAATTGAAAAAAAATTTCATTGAATAATAGAATTAATTTTCCTCGAAGTAGCTGAAAATAGATGCTGGAGCAACGTAACCTTTGTACCCTGCAGGGAGTAACGAGTGGCCCAAAAGAAAATGGGAATAGTTAGGTACATTGAGGTTTCTAAAATATCTATGGTTGTGATGTCTTCAGTAGTTAAAGGTATGCGCAGATAGATACTAGAATATCATCAGAATTCTTGACAATTCGAGGAACGATTGTTCTTGGTGGAATAATAATAAATTGAATATTTAGAATTTTTCATTAAATATATTTATCCCAAATTTTCACGTAATAAATTTGCACAAAAAGATTGCTTAGGTATATAGATATGAAGGAGTGCTAGCATTTTTTTAATAAAAAAAGATCAATCAATAAGATACCTAATCGTTAGTGCATTTTAATACCTAAGCTGTTTATTTCCTAAATAATAATTATTTTCTGAATAAAAAAGTGCTGTAATGAAAAATAAATGTTATCGATGAATGACGTTTGATATTGTAATAAATAAATTCAAATCGATAAAAAAAAAGAGAATTTATTTGATCGATTAATTTTCCTCCGTGGTACAAGTCATAACTTCAGAGTGCTGGAAGCTCATTATATCGAATCACGTTTAGGTCTGGCTAAAAAGAGGGGGGGGGGGGGGAATCGTAAAGGGAAGAACGCAGATTAAATGGAGCACCTGTCTACCCAAGGAGAGATAAATCGTTTCTCCAATTTGACCGAACGATCAGTGAGCTTTTGGTCCCTCCGTTTCCCTTGACCTCTTCGTTCTTATCGGAGGCCTGTCGAACCTAAAATTTCCGTCGGGTTCCGTAAGCCCTAAGAAACTCAAGCGCTCAAGTGAATTCTCGATCCCATATGTTTCGATGTTTCGGTCCCTTTTTGTCCTTCCCTGATTGCCCCTACGAGATTCCCTTATATCTTCTCCGCCCAGTATGACCTTTTCTCTCCTAAACGTTTCCGCGATACAGGCCAATCTCGTCCACTTCGAAAAGAAAATCACGATTCGCGATTTCTGAACGATACAATTGTTGATCAACACTTATAGGAGGACGGGGACGTGTTAAAAAAAGACAACCTTTTTTTTCACTCTCTGAATCCATTATCAAAGATAAAACGAGACGAGAAATTCCATCGGCGTGGAAGCACGAATTACGTAACACAATTAGCGTAGCGATAACGACAGCAAAAAAGAATATTGCCAACGTGCTTTCCTGAGTTTCAAACACCTGACGATGACGAAATCAAAGCACGATTATGCTATAATACTCCACCTCCGTTATCGGAAAATTCACGCTCTTGGGAACCGGGCAACAAATAATTATCACTTCTAAAGAGCATCAACTTACGTGACCCACGAATTGATAAAAACGAAATTATGTTCAACATTCAAATATACTAACCGATCGTGTTATACTATTTATGTTATCAGTCGTTTAATTTAGAAAACAAGTCACAATTTTCACGTGACAAACCGTATTAATTAGGTATCCTATTTTCTTTAATTATTTAATTTGAACAATTGAACAATTAAATCAAATTAAATGCACTCAAATTAAATTAAATCAATTAAATAATTAACGAAAGATCGAAGTTATTTCATTACTGAATATGAAGTGCAATTACATTTCATTAATCAAACTATTAAATTGAATTAAATTCCATTAAATATACTTAAAATGTCACCCGACCCTAATGGATAGGCGGTTGGAGTGTGGCTCGGGCGATCACCGAAGTTAAAGCAGCGTTGGAGAAGGCTGATACTTAGATCGGTGACCGCTTAGCCGTACTCTGGCTGGCGTATCGACCAATAAGCGGGGGTCGGTTTTTCTAAAGCCTTTGGTGTGTATATACTTTAACAAAAAGTCTGTACACCAAAGAATCAGAAGAATACAGGGGCGTCCATACCGGCACGGGTTTTTCACAGTTTCCCCATAACCTTGCCAAATCCGGTATAGTATAGCTTCAGTCGGCTATGACCGCAATGAAGGTTAGGTTTGAGTGGAGTATTGAACAGGGAAGGCAGATTTCTATAAGATAATATATTTTTAAGAAATATATTAATTTATTTATACATTAACAATTATTTATTAACATATTTATGTATAATAACACTTATATATATATAAAAAGATATATTATTTCATTTTAACAATGAATACTTTTCAACGTTTCTGCATTGCAGTCCATATCTATGTACGTATTTCGTTTACGAAATTTGCCGTACCGGATGCAATGGGATCCCCCAAGACTCTTTTCGATATCCAGCCGGTAACGAGTGAATCTTTTAGGATTCAATCTGGATTTGTATATTGAATACCAAGCGGGTTTTATTTATCAATAAAAAAAATAAACACAAATAAGAAAATCCAATTAGATCCCTTTTTCAAAATGGTCATAGTTTGCAATTAAACAATCACGTCAAAAAAAAGTCACATTTTTCTCATTACGAATAACCCTTAGCCTCGGTTTGATCGAAACCGAAGCTCAGCGTCATCATACGATAACGGCAACCTCATACACGATCAATCGAATTTTCAATCATGTTTCCCGCTAAAGGAAGAAAAATAAAATAGAAGATTGGTCCAACTCGGTCCGATCGATCCACCATTAAGTGCAAAATCCCTGTATCTACAGGTAAATATAGGAGTGACCGTAGAGGCCAGTAAAGGATTAAAAAGAAAGTGGCGAAGAAAACGAATCCGAGGATATAAATTACACTATCGAATTACGTGCAATCAATCGCGACCGGCGGCAAACACACGTGCAGGGATATATCCGTATACCGGAGTATAGAGATTCGACCACAAGCGTAACCACGCATACCCGGGTGTTCGAAAGTACATTATATACCCCTAGTCCTCCCCCTTAATTCGTCCCTCCCCTCCCCTCGCCATATCTCCATATATGCAGAATTGTCGAACGAGGAATTCGAGGACGAAGATAAAAGGGCCCTATATCGTTGAAAACGGAAAAAGGATGAAACGACGAGACTTATAGAAATAGTTTGAACGTGAGAAAGCGAGACGACAGGAGACGAAGATGAGAGTAGAGGAGAAAGAAATGGAGAGAAAGAAGACTCGCTTGGCGGCCTGTACGTACGGGGCCTGCAAGAACGATCGCGCGTTAACGAGATACAAATCCCATTACGGTATAAACCGTCTCGATCCGTCGCCCCTTACGGACTTCCAACCACCCTCAGGCTCTATACTCCAAGCTTTATCCCTTCCCCCCCTCTCTCTCTGTTGCTGTCTCTCTCTCCCCCTCCGTCTCTTTCTCTCTTTCTAGCAAGCCATGGACTATGAACCACACGGAAACTACGCCGATTCGGATAAAGACTCTTTCTCCCTTTCACTCGCTTGAAGTGCTCACTTTCGCCCATCTCACTTTCCGTGACTCCACTTATGCGAGTATGAGTGTATGGACACGTATATGCAGAGGCAAACACACACAGAAACGAACACAGGCACGCAGGCTTCGTGGCGAGTCGTCACACGGTGCCGCGGTCGTGAGTGGGTGGCAGGAGAGAGGAGCTCCCGAAACGGGAGAGAGCCAGGGAATATCTGTCCCCGGGACATCTGCGCGCTGATTGAATCTCTAATCTCTTCTCGCTTTCTCATTGAGGGAACGATTGGCTGGAAGAGTGGGAGGGGTAGAGAGAGAGAGAGAGAGAGAGAGAGAGAGAGAGAGTGAGCGACACGAAGCGAGACAGAAAGATCCGGAGATCCGGATCTCACTGATCGGACTGGCCTGATGCCGCAGCCAACGGGCCACAAAACGTTCCATCGTGCCGGCTCGGAAGAGCCTAGAAAAAGAGAACGTCGTTTCTCCTATCGAAATTGGAATAAATGAACGATAGCAGATAATACTATGTTTTTCAATGTCAGCCAAAATCGGCCTGGGGTTATCGTAAAATTGAACTCTTTTTTTTTGGGTGATCTATGGAAAAGAATATTGTTCCATTCAGTAGCCTGCTCAACGTTTCTATTGTTGAGACAAATTTTATTTCCTTTCATCGGTTTCCGGATAATTTCAGGCACGATGATGACTCAATGGGCAGCAACAGCAATGTTTAGTAGTTCATATTCGTGTTTACACGTTTCGCCGCCGAGATCGTAGGCAAACTACCGTCGCCGTCGAATAATTCGCTGGCAATATTAATGCTTTTGTCAGTCCATGTACCTGTTTTAAGCTTTTAGGCCTATTATGCTGTGTCGATTTGGTCGCCACCGACTCGATCGCGGTCGACGAGTCATTTGGCATCATTTTATACAAACGAACTTTGTCGACGAGATAAAAAGGAAAATCATAGACGCTATAGTTCGAGATGGAGATGACCAAGTCGTACTATCTATTAACCCTAATGAATCTACGAAAGAATGAAACCAGTATCTATCGTTTTGACCGATATTTAACTGAAGTTTCAATTATACACTGTGCTCTGCAGATGGCGATTCGCGAGGGGAGTTTGGAGGTAGCAGCGGTCAAGAGGACGAGAGCGCCGCTGAGCCCGCCGAAGATATGGACGAGGACGTTGATGAGGAGGACGACGATGAGGACCCGGACATGCCAAGTTCCGATAGAGATCGGGAAACGCCGAGTGTCCCTCGAGACATGGTTTCAACGGTGACATCATCATCGAAGAAGAGGCAATCATCGTCCTCGTCGTCGTCGTCGAACGGTCAGGCAATGGATCACGGTCAGACTCATGGTCAATCCGGACAGAACGGGGCAACGGGAAATTCGAGTAGTAGCAGCAACGGCACGGGTGGAAAGCCACGAAGAGCTAGAACGGCGTTTACGTATGAGCAACTGGTAGCTTTGGAGAACAAATTCAAAACGACGAGATACCTGTCCGTTTGCGAGAGACTTAATTTGGCGTTGTCCCTATCGTTGACCGAGACACAGGTCAAAATATGGTTTCAGAATCGTCGAACTAAATGGAAAAAACAAAATCCTGGCCTCGATGTGAACAGTCCGACCGTACCGACAACACCGCCACATCCATCACCGTATGCCTCGGCATTCCTATTCGCGGCCCATCCCCACGCTCACCCACATCCTCATCCTCATTCTCATCAACATCCCCACAGCCACGTTCACCATGCACCACCCCCGCCACCACCACCTCCCGGTTACTATCATCATCCCGCATCACCTTACCCACCAACAGGTCCAAACTTCTTTGGACACCACCTTGGTACCACCACGGTCAGCGCGCCTACACCTGTTTCCGCCTCAACTCCAACCTCCGTAGTCCTCACGCATCCACACCCCCATACGCACCCGCACGCATAGCGTTCTATGATCGACCGGTCTATCTTCGCCACGGCGAATCACGTTCACAGTGCTACTGACTCGAGTGCTACGGTTCGAGGTACTTTGTCCCGATGACCGTGCCACATTTCTATCCTGGACGAATATCCTGACGGAACTGTTTCGACAGCGACGGGAAACAACAAAGTGGAAAACAAATGGAATCCTTGTTCACTATACTTATCGGTCCTGTGAACAATGGATGCTTCGAAGGATGCAAATATGTGTCTTAAATTCTCATCCAATTGAAAAACCAAATAATAGGCATACTTCGAATGGAAATACTTTTCGAAATATGAAATGACTAATATTGAGAACTCGTTTGGGTTGGTTGAACTCCTTTGGGATATGAATATCAAGAATGTGGCCAACTTATTTAGGTTTATTTGAGTTTGACTGGAATCCGGAAATCGAAATACGAAACCCAACAAAACTCAAACTGGATCAACAGAATGCCCGGCTAGACTTTCGATTTGTTTGGGTTCATTTGGGGGGTCTGAAAATGAAAAATTTTGAGAGCTGATTTGAGTTTGTTTCGTATCTGATATTGAAGAAAGATGTGTATTTATTCAGATTGATTTGGTTTTTTTTTCAATCTGGACATCGGGATACAAAACCTAACAAAACTCAAGCTCTACACAATGCTGAGCGTAGTTTTAGGCTTCTTTGCTTGGGTTTACTTGAGAACTGGAAATAAAGAATGCTGTGAGCTTGTTTGGGTTTTTTGGGTTTATTCGAAATCTAGAAATGAAAAATACCTTGTCCTCGTTTAGGTATGTTTGGGTTCATGTGAGATCTGAACATGAAGAATTCTGTGAAGGATAGTCAAGATTCTTCATTAAAATGATTTTGGCATTCTCCTTTGTTCGTTTATCGTCATTTGTAATTTTGAATAGATTTTTAATCGAAGGTTGCCTGTTTTTTGTGGATTCGTCAATTAAAATTATTTTTGTGTCCGTCAAGCAGGAAATCATGTGAATGGTACTGATTTGTTACGAAAAGTTGAGTGTACAGAAATATTTCCGATAATGTAAACAAGTATCAGAATCAAAATCGTGGTTTTGCGGAATCGCCGTCCAAATCTTTCGGTTATATACGAGCACGTCGACGAGCCTCTATCGTTTTCTTGTTTTTTTTTTGCGACACTTACCGCGAAATTACCGTGAAAAAAAACTAACGCAACGTCATTCAGTTACTACCCTCTTGGAAGATTTAAATTGACAGCAAAAGTGCACCTAGTCATCAATCATTATTTATATTTTGGACATTCAATCTGAAAGAACGGAAGAAAGGACAATCCACGTATTAATTTGAGGCGTCGTTTATGAAATTCGTATGTCGCAAGTGCAAATGAAAAATGGACAAGCTGCTGATGAGAGAAACAAGTGAACAAAAAACCAAAGGAAGAACTGAAGACGAGGAAGGAATCGAAGTGTGATAAAAAGTAGTATATTATTGATATATATGTGAGAGTGAAATATCGAGAAGGATCAATTTATGAGAAAATAGACGCGTTCTCTGTAAAATAATGGTATAAGTTACGCTTGTAAAAAAAGTAAACAAAAAATAACGAAACGAAAATAATTTCGAAATTATTTATCAACACCGATATAAGAGACGAAGGTTTATTGATCCATCGTTGCTAGCTGTCGTAACCGATTAATCAAGGATACTCGATTGAAAATTTCGTTGGGATAAACATGCAAAAAAAAATTATTTTTGAACCACACACACCAACAGGGTCCGGATGTTTTTTTTTTTAGAACGAGTAAACATTGATTTTAAAAATTAGTTGTTAACTTCATTTTACAATTGTAACGGCTACGATATCACGATGGGCGGATTGTGTATGATAAGCGTATTTCTGTGATGATAATTTAAAACTAAAGCTCAATCCATCTATATTTACTTAAGTACGTGAAATATATTATTTAACCGGTGCTCTTTCGCAAAATGGTGATGAATCAAATATATATATATATTTTTGTTTTCCAAAATTAGGTATCAAGGGGAATTTATTTCCTGAATTAGTTAGTACGACGTACTGGAATATCGACTCGGAAATAATTTATGATTATTTTACATTTTCGAAGACGTCCTGAAAATTACAAAAATTCAAATAACGATTGAATCTTTTTTTTATTTTTGGTTCACGATTGATGAACCGATACTCAGAGTCATTGGGGGTAAGTGTGCGCAATGGGTAAGTGTGCGCACCCTCTTTATCTCTGGGCCGAGGTTTGTTGGCGGTTTATTGCAGCAAGGTACGCGTGCCTGAGTGACGAATTAGTTTAGATAATAGAATGCGACAAGCTGTCCGCAGCTATTGTATTTTTTAAATTAAAAAACAAAAACGGACGATCACAAAATACATTTTTCTGCCACGGCAAACGAGTGTGACACCCAAGCCCGAATAGAAATTGAGGTGAGTGCATTTTATTTGCATCAGGAATTCCTTTCAACTTAACGATCTGAAAAAAACTTTGAGGTTGTATTCGGTACTGGTAGATGGTATTCGATTATGGACATCCATACGCGTTTTTCCTGGTGGGGTAAGTGTGCGCGTGCGTACACTTTGCTCGTCTTTCGTGAAGAGACGATCAGTTTGTTCCAGTAAATTTTATCGATAATGGTTCATCGATTGAATGGATTTCAAAGTCCCGTTCATCTTTAATTAGCCCTCTAATTAAACATCTAAGGTATCGGACCCATGTAAGGCCCACCTTATTTGTTTTGAAGTACAACAAAAAACTATGAATATTAAAATAAAACAAAAATGTTTTTTTAATCATTTATTCAATGATCGACGTATTATTAATAATTGTGGTTCAGAAAACAATATTCACTATTAACTATAAACATTCTTTAAAAAAGCGTCTTCTGGGCTTATTCAGACCACTGTTCCTAATAAGGCCATACCCATTGTAACTTCATACAAAAAAAACACACACAAAAAAATATATAATCTTCAATTTTAAACTTCAATTTTGATAACAGCATGTATAGTGCTGATGAACCACTACATATAATTAGAAAAAGATTCACTAAGTAATATGGAAAACACTTTTTGTTTTCGAAAGTTTTTGTACGTCGAAATTTAAGAAACGCCTACGTGGGATCGCACGCGCTGCCTTTTATCGACTGCAAATTTGTTTGGGTTCGCCATAGCGCGGCAATTGCTATGGTAATTGTGGCCATTCAACGTTAGACACTTGACGATAAGATCTCAATCCATTTGGCTTTGTAGTTTTGGGTATTTAAAGGTGGGCTTTATTAGGCACTGGGCCTTACATGGGTCAGGTACCTTAGTTGCGCATAGCTTTGTGCGTTATTATTTAGTTTCTACAAAGTATTATTATTTATCCAAAATGTTCATAAGTTTCGTTTGGATAATGCGCTTACTTTACTTACCCGAATGTCATTTGTTGGAGTATTCATATTTATCATTTTTTTTTAATGTACTCGTATTTCCGTGGTCTGACTATTTACTCCAGAGGAGTGCGCACGAGTGCTTGCAATACACGTATAGTGAGAGCATCCCGAATTTCCCTTGATTAAAAATAATATTTTAAAACTCTTTAAAAAATCTGTATTAAACGAATTGAACGCAAAGATTTTTTGTATTAGTTTTTGAACATAGATTTTTCATTCAAATATTGAAAATGACTTAAAACAAAAAATGGCTTTAGTCAAAATTATTTTTTTATCCTTAAAATAAATTCTTAAGGATTAAAAATAAATTAATGTTTTTATAAAGGTACACAAAGGAAAAAAAAGAACAGGGGTGGAGAAAATTTGAGGAAGAACAGGCTACTGTTAACGACCATTAGTCGGCCGGATGGTAATGAATATTTTTTGCTTTGAAATATTACGCTTAAACTCGACTATCCCTGGACGAAGCGTTGACGAGGGCTTCATGCATCGTTCACGAATAACAGCGGAATCACTGTTAACCCAGTAGGTAAAGGGGTAGACCCAAATTGACGGAAAATCGCCTCACTTGCTCTCTTTCCTTTCCTTTGATGACTGAATTAGAATCTCTGTGTTCTACACCGGTTCCGGACAACCGATCAAGACGCCCGTGTACTTTCTTCAAAACTAACGAATTTGAAAAGTAAGTTGGACAACGATTAAATCGAGTCAACTAAATATAAACGCAAAAAAAATCACAGTAGTAAAATTATTATTTTCTAAAAGAATAATAAATTTAAAAATAGTGAAAGACAAATGATCCATAGTAAAAAAAATAACAATGAATAGGTTTCAGACTCGAAAACTTCTCTTGATTGATATGTAATTGATTTTATAAAAATTACATAAGTACTAAACGTCAATAATAATAACAATCTCATTTACGCAATAACTGCGTATTTCAGATCAATTTGTTCAAAATTATAACAAAATACACGGGTCTGCATAGAAGTTCTCTTTTCAATAAAAATATTATTAATGTACAGATTTAAACTTGCTGCATTTAAATCTGCGTTTCATTTTTTTCACGTATACATTTTATTCAAGTGACACTGCTTCTCTTGACAAATTCTTCTTGCGTTACATTACTGAAAAATGAGTATTAAACGTTAATAAAAAAACGTTGTATCCTATCACTATTGTAATCATTTCATCAGGATTTCGATTTTGATTCGTTTCTGTTAAATCCGAATTTATTCTAGAACTAAAGAACCGTTGTATTATATCTTATTTTTAAAACGCTTTCGTATATTTCATTTTATTGTAAATTATAGGTTTATTTCGATTTCGTAAATTTTCGATTCATAGTTTACGTTTACATTATTACTAAA
Source organism: Ophioninae sp. A BG-2022a (assembly GCA_030523105.1). Lineage (NCBI taxonomy): Eukaryota > Metazoa > Arthropoda > Insecta > Hymenoptera > Ichneumonidae > Ophioninae sp. A BG-2022a. Next base: position 182,919 of record JAPYZI010000180.1, on the reverse strand, counting down.
AATCCGTCCCGTATCAATTTCTAATTGAATTTCATGGTCCTTGTAGCGGTGGCGCCCCAAAAGATAACACCATATCCAATTACATGGATATCGATTTCTCAATATCTAAATCCAAATATACACCCTACGTAACGCTTGGAAATACTAACAAAATTAAGGGGAAAATCCTCGTTTGATCGAATACGTATAAGACAGAGTCCAGACAAGATGTGTCGTAATTTCTGTTGCCCGAGGATTCGCGGGTGTAAATAACATCGTCGACACCCTCCGTTAGCTCAATGGCCCCGAGGGCAGTAACCGAGAAGACACTTCCATTGGTGGGTTTATTTCGAGGCCAAAAGACGGAAAAATGCGTCACAGCAGAGACGAAAGAACGACGAGGGTTCGTTGCGTTTCTTTCGTATTTTTTATTTGAGTCCTCGCTCTTCACCGAAAGGTTTCAGTTAAGGAGAGCAATCTTATGTACAGGAGATTAGCCCCTTGCTTTTCCCTTCCGTTTTTATCTACAGCTTCATTGCCACTTTACCGTAATCGCCCCCTTCATTTTTTTCTTTTTCGTCTACTCTCTCTCGTCTTTTAAATCTCTTTCGTGATTTTTTTCCGTCGCGTCACAAGTTTCGTTATCGATTGATTGTCCGGCTTGAACATCCTCCCGTCTATGTTTGGATTTAGACTTTTTTTCTTTTGGATGAGCGTTTGGGTTTGGTTCGATCGATATTTGTTAGGTTTTGGTTAGGTTTGGGTGCAGCACTCGGCTGGAACGTCGACGCCCCATCATTGTGGTGCATCGTGCAGATCAGCGGATCGTTTTGTTACTGGTGGAGGCTGGAAAACTCCGTGCCGCACTTCTTTAAGGAGTCTTGTGCGCTTTTGCGTGATGATCCGGGGTAGCGATCCTCGAGAAGCTCCATGTTACCGTTGAGGAGAAATCGCCGATTTGGTACTTTTGGTCATGATGGTTAGAAAAAGTTTCCGTCACAATATTACCGAATATATGTGTGTATACATGTATATATGGTTCCATTTCACTTGATCACACAACAAAATATCCCCAGGAAGCCTAGAAACAAACAAACCCAAACAATGATGTTTTGTCGTGTGATATTTCGTCGATGATATTTTGTCTTATATTATGTCATGCTACCGTATATATCTATACACATTTCTCGACAGATGAAGATTTACGGGGGTACGCTCGAGTAAACTTTCCAAAAACTTTGCTGCTTTTAAGTCCGATTTTCTTCTGGAGTTCTGACATTTACTGCAACTACTTAACAGACAAAAAAAATCGTCAATCTTTTTTTAATGATCCCAATGCATATAAATATTGGTCTCGAATAAGAAAATATAAAAGCAAATATATGTATATGTATATATATATATATATATATATATATATATATATATATATATATATAAAATTCATGCTCTATCTCTCTCAAGCGTTAACTAATTCGACCGCGATATCACGAAAAAGACAAAAAGCGGAATTGGATCGCGACCAAACGATTTAGTATAGCGTTAATAAAGTAAGAAAAAAAAATATTAAGGAGGCGAAACGGTGGCATAAAATGGATAGGTGTAGGCTGTAGGTTGGCCATCGGACCAGTCCTCCTGAATTAATTCTTAAGGGGGACGAGGACCGAAAAGTCCGGGAGAGAGAAAGAGAGAAGGGGGTGGATTTGAAAAAGGGGATGCTTTACTACTGCTGTGGGATCCAAAGCCAGAGTCGCCTGTGGGAAGAGGGGTGTGAGTGGAACGAGTGGACCGTGAAATAACCAACCCCTGAAGCACTCGCACCGACAGCTCTCGCACCCTGCTCTCTTCTTCACCCCCGTTCTTCATTCCGGCTATTCTCGACGCGACGGGCCGCAGCACGCTCTTCGTATCTCGTCAGTCGGATTACGTTTGGGTCGAAGGTGAGATCGAACAGTCTTTTCCTTTGGATCTTCGATAAATCGTATATTTTGTTTCATCGATTATGTCGCTTACTTAATCGATAACTTTCTGCAATGGGTTACAGTTTCTTAAACTGTACTTAAGGGATTTGGGATTTTCACAGTTTTCACGATTTTAAGAGGCATTTTCGATACGCACGCGGATTTTCGAAAAATCGTTTTTTTCATTGACGGAATAACGTTTAATTATTTACTTTTGAAAAATATTTCACCGATCATGTCGTTTACTCAATCGATAACTTTCTGCAATGGGTTATTATTTTTTAAACTGTACTTAAGGGATTTAGGATTTTCACATTTTCCACGATTTTAAGAGGCATTTTCGATACGCACACGGATTTTCGAAAAATCGTTTTTTTCATTGACGGAATAACGTTTAATTATTTACATTTGAAATATGTATGTTTCTGTTATTGTTAATTAAAGGTAAACAAACGTTTCGAGCGTTGACGTCCTCGTAAAATTTTGAGCGCGTTTTTCACGAAATCACTTTTTTGATGGATTTATTTGACATTTCTGCAGAACCATCACTGTTTTCTCCTTCATAGAATAAGTACGTAGGGGTTTTTCGATTTAATATAAACTGTTTGTTTTATAAACAATTAACTGCCTATTTTTTAGCAAAAAACTGAATTTTCTTGTCACAAGTGCTCGATTTTTTATTAAATCTGATTAAACAAAATGTCCTTATGTACTTCTATAGTCAATCGTATAATAATTATTTATTTTCTAATTTTTTTTTAAAGATACGCTTAACGAGAAATTCATCAGGTGCAAAAGGTATTTTGGTTAAAAGATTATTTCGAAGATCCATTTCTATTATTATACACCCAAAAACATCGTAAAAGAGTTGGATATTTCCCATCCAATAGAATAGTGGATAATAAATCATTAAATCTACCGAATTTATTCTTATTATCTTATTTTTCACATAATCAATAAATTCTTCTTTGACGGCGTTGTTTTATACCAAACGAATCTTTTTTTCATTAAAAAAAAATTTTTTTTTAATATTTTAAAAAACCAAAAAAGTCTAAGAAAAAACAACAAGATTTTTGCCCTCTTTTTAAAAAATACGAAATAGACCTTTTTCGAGCCGCATTACAGAAGTACGTCTTGGAAGCACTATTCTCATCTAACTTAAATTTGGTGTAGAGAATTTCCGTCACAGTTTGGAATGGTGGGCGTCACGGTCTCCGTGGAGGGGTAGCCAAACTCGAGGTTCGGTGCAGCCGGGAGTTTATAAGTGAGATACTCTTGGCCATAATCGGAGGGTGGTGGGCTAAAGGCGATTCACGAGGGCAAACTTATCTACGCACGAGTATACCGTATGTACCGTGTGGATGCTTCTGGCTGCAGTCGCAGGCTTCTCGAGCGACAGCCTCACTTGAGCGTGTAATAGCTCAATAGCTATCGCGTTCTCTATGCCATCGTGTGGAAAGTCCTGTTGAGGGGACGATCGGATCGCTCCGAGTAGTTTTCCAAGGGTGCCAAGCAAGGCACAACGATCATTTTTAATGCACCCTAATACCAAATTTTTCTCCATACGCTACTATCGATTTTTCCAAATTTATTTTGTTTCTTTACTATCATTTTTTATTCTATTTTTCTACTGTCATTTTCATAGCTGGAATTTCTTAATTGATTTCATTTGCAAGAAATCATCGACCAAAACTGTCTTTACCATATTGCTTGAATAATGACCAAAGGTCATCGAACAAAATGGAAATTACTTCATTGAATAAAAAAACGGCTTCCTTTTACCGAAAGAACGATTTTGTTTTCTAAAAATAAAACTTACATTTAAGATAACTTTTTGAACAACCTAACCTACCTTTTATCGGGTTTCCCTACGTACAGTTGATGAGCCGTTGGGGGATTATCCGAAGATTAAAGGTACTCTTCTTGGCCATAGCTGCTTGGCGACCTAGTAGGATGCCGCCATCTTGTCTTCCGTTGCAAGGACTTTAATCAAGACAGCCTGAAAAGGAAGGTAAGGAAAAACAGGATATCTCGTCGGCGAAACTGTCCTGGCGAGCGGTAGAGGGTTGAAGCAAATCGTAAAGCGCTACCGAGATGCCCAACCACCGCCTCTCTAAGCATCCAAGAACCTGTAGTTAAATCGGATATCATAGCGCTACGAGAGAGAGAAAGAGAATGAATCAGGAAGGGCAGGAGAAAGAGAGAGAGAGGGAGAGAGCGATGAACAAAAGGCGGTCTAGAACCCTGGCGGATCGATCGATCTGGCCCGCGAGGCGTTATCTTTCGCGTCCGTACTTCTCCGATTCCCACTTCTCTTTCTCGTTGCGTCTTTTCGGCATCCCTATACAGGGTGACCGGTAATTCGACCTGTTCCGTAAACAGGTCCGATCTAAAGATTGTTATAAACAAACACAGGCTCATTAACGACCAAGAATCATAATTTTTTCGATGATTTTCAAGTCAAATTCTTATCATTAAACAACAAGAATTTTTTAATACAAAATGTTGTCCCTAGTCATTTTTGGTGTGATCTTTCAGAATCCAGGGCTAAAATTGAGTTTCGTTCGCTACAAAAAATATAGCCGCTTTTAAACAAACAAAAGAACAGAAAAAATTGACAAAATTTGTTTTCAAAATTTTTTTCTCGTGAAAGTCACTTGAGGGCCCTACCTTTTTTTCAACCATGAGTGCATAAAATGGTTGTAGTGAAACGAGCTATTTAAAAAATTTGTTGTAATCAACAGTTTCACCTCTAAAATGGCGTTTTTTACCCCTTCAGCGGCGAGAAAAATTTCACGCTTCGCGTAAAAAATTAAATAAAACCGGACTTTCATGAAAATTGGTATCTCTAGGTTTTCGAGGTCGCTGAACACGATTCTGCCCTTGAAAAATAGAAATTCAAAATGGCGAATCCAATATGGCCAACACAAAATGCAAACTATTATATGAATCGGATGAAATGTGGTACTTGGGGGTTTTCAAGGTCGCTGATCACAATTCTGCCCTTAAAATATAGGAATTCGAAATGGTGGATCCAATATAGCCGACCGAAATGCAAAAATGCCGTATTTTTTAAATTCATATAGTTCGTATCTCAGCAACGTTTAAATTTTGATTACGAATTGCCGGTGCTTGATTTGTTTGAAAAAAAAAACTAGAATCAGCTCTTTGAAGGAATAAGTCGAATTACTAGTCACCCTGTAAATACAAAATTCTGGCTCAGTGCCAAAAGATCCACATACTTTTCACCTACTTTGTCATAGTAATAATAGTGGGGCATTTTTACACGAATCATGGACGGAAATATCCCCACCTCAAGATCCATTCGTTTATTATTACCGAACGAAAAAGATAGCTAATCTGTGAGACGATAATTAATCCCATAGCTCCGAGGGTTGAAATAGAGGCAAAAGGGGGAGTTTCCCGGAATCCAGACTCGCTTCACATCAATATTAGTCAACGGGAATAACGATACTCTATTATTTTAAGCTTTGTTAAAACGTATATAATAAATAAACACCACGTAGCGATGAAAAGGCGAATTATTTGGTAATACAACGTTTACATTATTAAATAGAAAGACAAACAAGATAAGCATTCGTTATGTGGAATCTGGACAATATGTTTGCATTACCTGAAACATGACAAAAACATATAATGGTCAAAAAGTGTCAGTAGGTTAACACCGATAAAGGTTTGATCGATTTACACCTGCGATTATTCCTGGTGTCAACCTGCAATTGTGCAAAAGTGTACTTGGATGAAAGCAACGGAAATTGATTGTTAATTAAATACGGGAGCCTATAGCAGTCTATAACTACTGGCTTTCCACTGATTAGGTATGCTTATCAGTAATATCAAACAGAACATTTTGGAATAAATTTAGACCGAACAAATTCGAAAATGTCTCACAATGGCGTACAAAGAAATATTAAGATCGCTTAGACTGACATTTTTGCAAATCAATTTAAGGAGAAGACATTCAGTGTCCTTTTGTCTCTGATAGAATTCTTCATGAACAAATATAATATTATTTTAATCTCTGTTTTAATAATTTCGGGTTTATCGTCATTAATTTTTTTTTGAATGAATAATACAAGTACAGAGATTATTAGCAGCAGTTCAGTGAAGTAATATTACATGCTATTATGTTTTATACCTGTTAAAAGATCTACTGTGACGCTCCGAAGATCTTTTTTTTTTATTGATTTTCGAGAAATTAAACTTCTGTAGAATATAGAGATTAATTTATTTACAAAATAAATTTTAAAAGAAATAAACCTTCTTCGTAAATAAAATTTGTCTTCCAGTCATTCCTTCAACAATCTATAAATGAACATTCAAGCCTCTACTTTTGTGAATTATAATTCTTTTTTGATTATTATAGTTTTTATATCAATTATATCGGTAATGCTCCGACGTTCCGGTACTTAAAAAACTTACCAACCCGAAAAAACAGCGAAAATGGTCACCGATCACTATATCATTACTACGTAACTCAAATGAACAAATAACAATTATATTTTCTACCCAGAACATTAGCATAGTTGGAATATGAAAAAAAAAATGATATTCCGAATTAACGTTGCAGCCAATATTGGTTTCGCAAAAAAAAATGTTTAAAGCGAGGAAGCCTCCATTTCGACTGAGTTATTTTCAAAGGGTGAATCAATTAATGTTGTCTAATTGCATTACCGATGTGTTTACCGCCCCTTCGTAGTCCTTGTCCATGACAATTGGATAAAAGTCAGAAGCACGTGGGTAGAGAAAAGGGAGAGAGCTTTCCGATAGCCCAAAAACTGCAACCCTTGGGCATATCATTCCCCGGAGAGAAACACACAAACGTACACTCCGAATAATCACGTGTAAACGGTTGCCTTCCTGAATTTATATGTGCGAGTGTACATACACATACACTCGTATATAGTGTGTTCATATATATGTATCCCCACATACATCGCTTCATTGAACGTTCACCGATCCACCAGTAGGCAGAGCTACAGTTCCGCAGGCAGAAACCGGAATTCGGTTGAACCTCAGCAGTGCAAACAGAAGCATTGATTTCACCGCTTTCCAGACACACACGCAAACACACGCAGACACACACGTATCCCACAGCACCACTTTGGCTCTCGCTCTCTTTTGGCTCGTACGACACGAAGCAATAAATGTTATTTCAAACCCTCGTACATTGCTGACATTTTTTATATCCCATGTAACGTTCGTACAGTTGTCCTGCACAAGCTCCTTTTTCATCCAACAATTTTTCAAAAAAACACCATTTACACCGACGAATTACATTTTTAGAAAAATTTACAAATTTCCTGGCATATTAATCAAGTTATCAAACTTTTTGTCATTTCTGGACGTTCGAGCAATAAGAGATTACGATTTTCACTATTACCTTGCTCGTATCATCAATACCCTCGAAACACAGGCGTACGCGAATCCTGTTATATTTGTTGTAAATTTGACAAGTTTTTCTAAGTTTCTGAAATTTCCAAAAAAATTAAATAAATTTCATCAATTCACGTATGACAATTCCCCCTTACGTATGAAAATTCATTAATTTTCCTCTATACATAGAACAATCCCTTCTGCCTATAAAACTGTAAATATGATAAAGTGGGGAAGGTACTTTAGACGTTTACCGAAGTGTTAATAAAGTTCATAATTTTGATAAATTTCATAAAGTTTCATAACTGCATCAATATTCATAGATTTAATACATTTTAATGGATTTAATAAATTTGTATAAACTTCGAAAATGTGTACGAGGAGTACATAGGAAAATCCCTACTGTGTATAAAGGTGTAAATGTGCTAAGGTGGTGAAGGTACTTGCCAGACTAGGCGGGTTCTCGCGAGACCTGCGCCCTCGTTCGTGACTGCAAGGCCTGCGTCAACGAACCACAAACAACGTTGTCGACAAATTACATGTGTACAGGGATGTTGTCATTGGCGTTTGTATTGAAGACACAGAGGGGGTGGTAGAGAACGAGAGGGGCGGAGGGAAGAGGATGAATAAAGGAAAACGAGAATACTAATTTATACTCGTCGTTATTGCAGGTCAATAATAACAACAATGATGGTAATCATCGTTGTTATCGTTCGAAACTGCGAGCGCAAGCGCGAGTTTATCGTAGCACAAATGGCAGGGAAGTGCCGGATTCGCTGAAGTGTGATACGGAAATTGATGAGCGATGATTAAGTTAATTGATTATTAGGCAATGTAAGGAAAATAATTAATTGATCGAGTATTTCATTTCTGTATGGATTTAGTTTATTTAAGTTCTTTTCATTCACTTTTGGTACACACTTCTTTAAACTCGAATTTATTTTATTTTATAATTAATAAAAAATTATTATCACTATTTTTAAATCTTTTGTTTATTTTGTATAAAACTGTTTCATTAACAATAATACAATGTATTATTTAAAATAAAAATGGAATTTTGAATGAATTCAAAATCAATTTTTTAATAAAAATAACAGTTTTATTATGCCTTTATTATTAAATAATTCCTTGATTAAATTATTATTTTTTTTAATTGCCTTCGTAACATCGACAATACATAAATTCGTATTTCTTGTAAGGAAGAAAACAAATATCCGAAACATAACAATGTTGAGTAATATACAAGGAAAATTGTATAAATGTAGATAAACCGAATCTCGATTTTCCGGTGGATCAGCACGGGTGATTGTAAAGAACGCATTTCCCGGAGTATGAAGGTGTATGGGTGTACACACATGTACGGCGAGACACAAAAAGGAAGACGAATAAGAAAGAACGGATATACCTATCGATATGTACGGCTTTACAATAGAAGAGAAAGCAAGCGAGCTTTGGCGTTATCGACAATCCGGATAATCTTGGTACGGGATGAAACAATGGAAGCGAGAAACTACTACGCGTCAGACGAAATGGGACTGGTAAAAGGCGATAGAGGGATAGGGTATCGCCTCATCCTCCCTTCGCTACATTCTTGATTAACATTCATAAACATTGATGTAGACTTGTGACAATTTTGGGTATCCTCGAAAATTATATGAAACCTTTATTCCTTTATGTTTTACCTGGCACTTTTTAGTAGTCATTTTATGAGTGAATAAGATTCATCATTTTCAGGTTACAAATTTTTATTAATTTCGGAAGTTATCACAAAATAGCATTTTCTTAATTTCAGTTTTTTATTCTTGCATACTTATATTTTTTTGCAGTTTTATTGGTCCGAGGTTTTCCATGTATAATTGGCTACTAACCCATATCAAATTATTCGCTAGAAGTTACGAACAATATCATTATTATTATTATTACTTTATTATACAGCGTTATTATTATACGAGAGTTATTATTATTATACAATTATTATAATAATATCGTTATTATAATATAATACGCACACGATTATGGTAAATATCCGGAAGTGCAGCTCCCTCTAAAAAGCGGGAAACCAAACAATCGAACCCAAACAAGCACAAAAAATCGGCTCAATTCTAGCTAGAGTTACGCTTCCGAATATTTAGGACGATTATTATAGATTATATGATATATGATAGTTTTTATTATTATTATTTATTCGTATATAATTAATATATCAGTCTATTATTATATACGATTTTATTATAAACAATATTCTTATTATAATAGTCGCATTAGGATTTTATGGTGACCTCTGCGTGACCATATTATTATACGATTATTGCAATAACAATAATAATATTATTATTAAACGATTATAATATATCGTTATTATTATTATACGACAGAACATGTCGTTATTATTATTATTATAATCTTTATTTACACGCACGGTTGCGTATAATCGCGTACGTCAAATATTTAACGATGAAAAGAACAGCTCCGCATGTTTTGCGTGTGCCAGGGTGTGCTGGCGCTCTCAGAGGCGGAAGAGCTCGAGAGGGTGGTGAGTACGTGGTTCCAGCGTGGGTTTTATGCCGCGAGGCACCACGTATAGTATAAGCACCAGAGAGGGGTAAAAAAAGGAGTGATGAAAAGCCGAGTGACGCGGATAGTGGGTATTACGTCTAGTAGGGAGTAAATAATAACGGCAGGTGGAGGAGGCTGCGTAAGGGCATCGGGGATAAGATCGGCTGTGGTGGTTGTTGTCATCGTCGTTGTTCGAGATCGAAGCGGCAAGGCGCCGAAACAAATGCTTAATAAAAGATGCGCAGAGATAGCGCCATTACCCCAGTCTGCATTATTTACCGGGGCAAGCACAAGTACCTCTCTTTCTCTCTCCCCCACCCTCGCTCGAACTCGCTCTTTCATTCTCCTGATCTCTGTCTTGCTTGATCTTCAGGGGCTACGCTCTCGAATTCCACCGCAGTCAAAATAGGTAGGCGTGCCAATCCTCTTTCCCTCAACGTGTGCTATCCTTCCGAACACGTACACATGCACACACGATCTACATTAAAAATAAAGTGCACTTCCAAAGTTTTCTTTCGGAAGTGTGGTATTCACGAATGAAGGCTTGTTTTTAAGGCAGGATTATGAATAAGGGATGACGTAATGATGTTACAACAAGTCGTTTATTCGATCTCTAAAGTAAACCTCATGGCAGTGTATCACAGAAAAACACTCTTTCATTTTTTTTTATACGACTGTTCGTTTCTTGGCTTTGAAAAATATAGACTCGTAATACACAATTTGTAGAACTGTAACAGTTTTAAATACTTTACAGTTCTTTACAATTCTATAAATTAATTATCATTTTTCAAATGTTTCATGATTTTATAAATAAATTTATAAATGATTTCACGAATTACTTATAACTTTACAAATTCCTTGTGATTTACGAAATTGTTTATCGTTATATCAAATTGGTGTTGAAATAAACTTTCTCAGCAAGAAAACAGTCGACTCTCCGACAAAATTAGTTGCGGGTTTTGTGCAATATTGATGGGAAGATGGTGTCCAAAGTGTTCCCCGCGTGGTCCCATTGACCTAACCCTTACCGAGGAGCAAAGGGACTCGAGCATTGTCTATGAATTAATCGTGGCTTGTTCAGGTAAGGGCACATCGAATGGAATCCCCACATCCTAGAAACGACCGGAGATTCTCGACAATGGAAGAAGGAAAGAGGTCGATACTCAAGACCGAACGTTGGCGGTACACAGAGAGAGAGAGAGAGAGAAACTTTGCTCTACGAGCTTGAGGAACCTTCTTAACGAGGAGCATCACTTCGGGGCTGGAAAACGCCGTTAATTACCCACGGGGAGTGGTTTGTTATCCCCCGGACTTCCGCTCACCTAGTCCAAGATAAGAGCGAAACACCAATCTCTACACACTCTGTGAATGAGCCCAAGTGGGGCTTGATCGAATTTCCTACTGGAATTTGAATCCTCCAGCTAACGCTACAATATGATTTGAAAGTTTCGCATCGATTTTTCATTTCATTTGACAAAAGTAAACATCTTTCTCGATTACGGCACCTGACCCATGTAAGGCCTTTATTTGTTTTTAGGTATAAACAACAAACTATGAATGTTGAAATAAAACAAAAATGTATATTTAATCATTTATTCAATAATCAATGTATTAATAATAATGTTTGTACAGAAAACAATGTTCACTGTTAACTATAAGATTTTTTTTTTAAAAGCGTCTTGTGGGCTTTATTCAGACCACTGTTCCTAATTAGGCGATACCCGTTCTGGCTTCGTACATAAAAAAATAAAAAAAATATATAATCTTCAATTCTAAACTTAAATTTTGATAACAACAGGTATAGTATTGATAAGTCACTACATATAATTAGAATAAAGATTCACTAAATAATATTGAAAACATTTTTTATTTTTGCAAGTTTTTATACATCGAATTTTAAGAAATACCTACGTGCGATCGCACCCGCTGTGTTCTATCGACTGCAAATTTATTTGGGTTTGCTATGGCGCGGCGGTTGCTAAGGCAATTGCAGCCATTGAAAGTTGGACAATTGACGATGAGAGCTTAATCCGTTTGACGTTGTAATTTTGGATATTTAAAACGTGGGCCTTATTAGGCACTGGACCTTACATGGGTCAAAAACCTTACCTCAAATGACTATTATAAAATGGCTAGGCCTATATCAATATTAGAATATGGATACTTATGTAACAATGTAATTAATGTAATCATACGATCATATAATAATATTGTACAATTGACAATATGTAATATATGATAACATACATAATAATGTAATATACAATATATAATTATTACTATTTTTCCCTTTTTCCATTACTGAAACCTGAAATGATCGACCAGTGAGAAGGGGACCGATTTTTCTGAGACCTTCGTGTACATATTGGGAATAAAAATTAATTCAGTCCGTTTGCAAAAGATGCCAACGGCTGTTATAAATGTTTCATAGTGACAGCTGATTTTTGGCAATGTCAAAGAGGTTCGCCAACTATCAACAACATTTATATTATATCGCTTTGAGTTCCATTAAAAACCTCGTTTTTTTTACTGTGTCGAAAATGTCAAATTTTTGGTTAACTAAGCAGGATTTTCTGAAAGTTTTACTTTTCTGCTTTAATTGGACGAAAAGTGCAGCTGACGCGTATCGAATACTAGTTAAAGTTTATAGTGACGATGTAGGGAATAACTTCGAAAACAAAGAATTTATTTACCTCGTGAATTACGAGAAAAACAGCTGGAATCAGAGCAAAGGCATGCCAAAGTTATGTAATTGCTTGAACAAAAAATTAAAAATATGGCACCAACCGAAAAACGTCACGTGAATTGTTGTTAAAAAAAAATGTATGAAATATTCAACACTTTTTTTTCGATAATGCGACAGTTATTGTATAAATGAATTCAATAAATTACATTTCGTTCATTAAATTTAATAAATTTCAGTTCATTTAAGAAATTTATTAAATTTCATTTCATTTAAGAAATGTAATGAATTTTATTTCGTTCAATAAATTTAATAAGTTTCATTTCGTTCAACAAATTTAATCAATTTAATTCAGTTCATCGAAATTGTTTGCACGTCCAATACGTTTAGTGTTCTAATTATACCTACATTATCGGAACAAGTGATTTTTGAACAGGAATTTGGAACAAACGGTCCTACACCCCTAACATTTTGGGTTTCTGATCATTGATACAGGCTGTTTGTTGCTACATGGAAAAGTAAGTGAGGGAAGCTTCAGCAGAACCCAGAAGCAACTAGACTCAACAATAATGGAAGTGAAAGTGAGTGGTGCGGTTAGGATGTCTGAAAGAGACGAAGAAGAGGGACGAAGGACTCTGGAGACTCTTTGTCTCGTCGAGAGGTACGAATATAATATAGATATAGAAGCGCACAGTGTATGTGTATATAGGGGTACATAGAGGGTGAATCTCAAGAAGGTGGACGAAAAATCCGTCGGAAAGTAAGACGAAGGACCCTTATAGCATTCTATTGGGGTGGGAAGAGGTTGAAAGACGAACTTGACATTTATATCGGGATTCTCGGCTTTGCACTCTCCGTCACGGGACCGCCGAGGAACCCTTTCGAGAACCACTCCCTCGTCATTCTACATTGGTGGGGAGAATTCCTACGGCTTTGAGGATTTTAGGGTCATAGCCACGTGCCCAAACTCTACATATCCGTTCGTGGTTTTCCCGTAAAGCCCTTCGATCTGTAACTGGATTTCATGAACAGGCTGACTACATTTTCAAATTGTTGGACTATAAACGACCAATAAAAGCTGAATGAAGAGTTTTCTTTATCAAAATGATGAAAACGATTTCTGATAACTGTAATTCGTGGTTTGACGGAAGAGCGAGGCGATATCGAAATTTCATAAAACGTACATTCCAGTAGGTATGAATAATACGAATTCTATATTGTTGTGGATGGTACGAAGTACCCGGATTATCGTATCGCGATAGTTTCACGATTACGGAATATCACTCCTGACAAAAGTTGACAAGGTAGTGAGGGAATTTACTATCCGAGTTCATTGAACCAAATATGCACCGAAGGAGTTAAATAGTCCGGGAACCGACTAACCGGTAGCTGAGCCAGAAATTCACTACGCGAGTTAGCTGGTCTGGTAACTTACCTACCATCCAAGTTAGCCGAACTACAAATACCGAGCGAGTTCTCTGAGCAAGCGACTTACCGACCGAGCTAGCTGAGTCAGAGTATCACCGTACGGGTTAACTGAACCGAGAACTCACCAACAGCGGTAGCAGAGTTACGAAGCTTATCAACCGAGTTGCCCGATCGGGAACTTACCGACCCAGCTAGCCGAATCCGGTACTTATCAATCGAGTTAGCGGAATCGGAAAGTTATCGACCCAGTTAGCCGAATAGAAAACTTATCGGCCTTGTTGGTTGAGCTTACGAAACTTACCGACCAAATTCGCTGAGCCGCAAGCTTACCGACCGAATTTGTTGATCTGGGAGCTTACAAAATGAGTTAGCTGAGCGGGATCTAGCGAGCGAATAACCAGGAACTTATCGACCGAGTCGGCTGATTCAGAAACTCACTGGTCGGGTACAGATCGAATATGGCTCGTGTAGAGACCGGACTTATTTATACTTGATAGCCATAGTTATGTTTACCTACTGAAGTACTACTGAATACTACTACTGAATAGTACTACTGAATGGTACTTCACAAATGCATTATCTTCAGTAGGTACACATAACTATGTGTACCTACTGTACACATAACTATGTGTACCTACTTCAGTAGGTACACATAGTTATGTGTACCTACTGAAGATAATGCATTTGTACCGTCTGAAGGTACATTATTCTTGCGACCTATTAATAACGACCAAAACGTTACGACAAGCAGAACGAATGCGAGAATGTGAGCCGTCTAGGAGAAAACTTGGCATTTGGTTTTGGACCAAAGAAAATTCCAAACGATAAGAATCATAGTGTCGGTAACCACTATCAGAATGCAAAGTATCTCGCGGGGTAAACTAGGAATTTATGTATCCAGCGTCTATTTAGGTATGCCGATATAGCAGGACTCATGCTGCCTGTAACAGAGCCTGATACGTCGGACCCCAATTATGTCGACACGGAAAAATCTAAGCAATCCAACATTCCAGCAGCAGGGAAACGCCATCTGGACGCGTAAGTGAGATAATACTTTTATAACGGAATTCGTTCTCCTGATGGCAAAAAAGGATGCTGCCAACCAAAACTTCGATTTCTCTGCGATTTTTAATACCAATACGAAAAAAGTTTACAAACGATAATGATCAGCTTAAATCGTCAAGGTCTGGAATTTCTCATTTTTTATAGGATTATTCCTACTTTTTCTTTTTTTGTCTTACTTTTCCTACTTTTAGACACTGTTTGTTGAAAAAAGTATTTTTTTTTTTCGCAAAAATCAAGCATGTCAGAAATCATTGACAAGGTAAAATCTTGATTTGTCTTCAATCTGCGATTTCTTTATTATACATTGGACCAGCCTCTCTTATTTGACTTTCCTCAAACAGTGATTTTTTTTTATTTTTATGATAGCCTGTCCCCTTAAGTATACGTTCGTACATACATGGACACGATGAAACACTAATGCGTTTGTAGTGTCGTAACAGTGAATATACCCGAATTGAGTGGTATACCCACGAACATCACTATCGCCCACTACACTGTTCCAATGACAATGGTCGAATCCGCATTCGATTCCAATCGAGGAGAGGGCTCTTTTTATTATGAATCGATCCTCGCGAAAGCATTTAGCGTCCAACAAAGACTCTTTGAAGAAATCCTTGTAGACAGAAAGACGAGGATGAAAGTAATGATGATAAAGGTCTATTGGATGTTTCTAGCTCACATGTAGGCAATCCAATGGTATTCATTAGTATGGAAACACATACACATATATGCAGGGTCATTTTACCTATTCCTTGAGGGAGGTCATTCTAGAGCCAATTTTAACATAATATTGAGTAATTAGTTAGTAGTTAAACGAATTTGAGGCATGTAAAACATTTTTTAAACATCAAAGTTCATTCGACAGGTTTCAGAGCACTTTTGATTCAATATTTTCTCAGCCTGAGGTATTTTTCAAAATACTCCACATTTAAATATAATTTATTTCTGGAGATAACAAATAATTGCTGTCAACTATTCGTTTTCTTGACAAGTGGGCTATTTTGTTAAACTATTTACTTTTAGTGAAAGTTTCTAAAAAACGTAAAGCAAAATGTTGTGAAGAAAACTTTAAAAAATCAGTAACTGTTTAATTTTTAGATGATAGAATGCAGGCTATTCAATAGATTCCGATTTTTACTTGTTTGTTAAAAGAGTTATCACGTTAAAAGTTAAAAGAGTTATCACGTCCCTAGGAACGTTCAGTAGAAGTCAGCAATAGAACTTTTTTTTCGTTATAAATTTAATTGAGATATATACTCGATGGGACTTTCGAAGAGCAATAATAGTCAACTTTGGAAACTTTGAAGCTTTTGTTTCGGTTAATTCTTAAGGGGTAGAGTAAGAGGTACCCCTTAAAAATACCGAAAAAAGTAGAGAATCAAAGTTATTGAGAAAAATATAATTTCACGGGAAGTGTTCGGAGATTATTTCTACATGCAACAACAATGCTGTCTATCCAAATCGATAAAACAATTAAATATAAAAATTAATTTTCATTAATACTCAATTTCAAAGTTACTGATAAAAAAATGTACTTAGAGTCGATTAAAATGTTTATCGACTTGCCAGTCCATAACGGAAATATTTTAATAAAAATACAAAATATTGTTTCATCGAGAGAAAAAAACTTTCATCGAATGAACGGATTGTTTAAAAAAAAAACATGTAATATCATAAATTGCCCTTTAAACCAATAACGAACATGCAAACTCAGCAGCATTTCATGAAGATGTAAATAAATCGCTGCTTGTTTGGATATGCAAGAGCAATTGGTGGACGTGATATACCGAACAAGCAGCAGGAATACCTTCAATTATTTATTGCACAGTCTATAAAATTTGCAATCCCACTTTGGGAATAGTCTGTATTGCTATTTTTCAGATTATACACACAGCATACGTATTAATGCTTTTAGGTTCAGTCATCAGTTATGCAGCTACGTGCTCATGCATATGTGTGTGTTTGGGTTTGTTTGGGTTATATGGGAATAAGTATGTAGTCGGTCCCATGGGTCTCGAAAACGCTGAATAAATAACTCCTACATTTTTCTCGACGATATCAGATATTCCTTCACTTCACTGGATACTAATTTACGACAATTCCTAGTTATTATCGAGTCACTGAATCGTGCTAAACGCTCTCGGCGTCGTAGCATTTGATACTCCCACTTTATTGCAGTATTACTTTATGGGAATTAATACATCTACAAAAATTCTTAAAAATGTAGGTAACCGATAACTCTTGACAGAATAATACAAATTATTTTCCAAATTTTTCACAAAATAATTTAGTAGTTCTATATATTTTAGTTTATTTTGTAAGTAACTTTTTTCATTCGTCATTATAATAGCTTTTTAATTAATTAAAGTTAATTCTATTGAATATTTAATTTAACAGGTATAAACAAACGACAAAGTTGTCTTTTGCCTTCGGCAAAAGCGATATAGTGTAGCTTGAGTCAGCTGTGGCCTCAGAAGGGAGGTTAGGTTCGAAAAAATAAAAAAAAGCAGAAAAATGGAAGAAAAAAATGGGAAATTGGGCAAATTAAGGATTAAGGACATTTAGAAACCGACCAGGATGTACACGGAAGATAAATGTAACAAAAGTTATAAACATATAAACTTAAAAAACTGAACTTAACATTTTTAGTAATCGAATGTCTGATCTTGCTTTTAAAAAATCGGAATTGTGAACCGTGTTAAAATTTACGTTTGCTTGATTTGATGTCTCGATTTATTCGGTGTCCTTATACTCGCAAATCAAATTTACACTTCCCATTATTTTATTAAATTTTATATTTATTTTCACTATGAATTAATAGCAGAGATTTTTGTACGCGCAATTTTCATAAATTGCTTCACAAAATATCATAAGAACGATCCATGAATAGTGGAAAATTCTTGAACGATTTAATTTGAAATTTGGATTATTCTAAATACGGATGAATCAAATTTCCGTCTCCTATCCTAGGAGGATCCTCAGATATGCACATGAGTTATACATCCGCCAGTAAAAGCTGGGCGACGTAGGAACTTTTTTTTTGTGGGTTAAGAAACTTTGGCTTTTTCTTCAGTGTTGTTATGCAATGTATGGTGGAAAGGCATCAGGTATTTTTCTCAAGACTCTGCAGGTTGAAAAGCAGACGAAATTTTACCAGTTTTGCGAATGTCAGGGAAGAAGAAAAATGTGAAGATAAGGAAGAAAAAGAGAGCCAAAGGAAAGTGGTGAAAACTGTGCTGTTGGAAAATCCAAGGGACGCAGAGACATCTGTATCGAATGTGACTGTGCGAGTAGAAGAGAAAGCTCATCGAGTCACCAAAGTACAGCGTTACAGTGGTAACCAACAGATTGGAGATTTCCAACGCCTTAATGCCACAGCTGACAGTACAAACAAATTTATAGCTCTCTTATACGAAAGAAACACGAGATTATCCCAGAACTGTATCCTCTGTATGAAAGTCTGGGGATATAGAAGAAAAGAGAATGAAAGAGAGGGAGATAGAAAGAGACTCAGCTCGTAGTCACAGGGGACTTTCCGGTGGGCGTTCCAATGTGCTATCCCGATTTCCCAACCCGACTGATATCCCCTTTCGAGGTCGCAAAAATCGTAAAAACTTTATGTAACTTTACCAACATTCACGCTTCGAGAAGAGGACACGAAGAGAGACAAACATATATATCCCCCTTAAGAGAAAAATCGTTACGCTATGGATGACAGAGTGGGTGAATATCGCAAGAAGAAAACGAATCTCTGGTAAAAAGAAATCTCGAAAGGGAGGACTACCAGCCGCGAAAAAGAAATCGGACGGTGAATTCCTCGGAGAAATTGACGTACACGTGGATAAGATTTCGAAGATAACGGAAAAACGAAATGTACAAGCGGCCCATATATATGTGACGTGTCGAAGACTCGAAGGAAAATAAAGAGGTCGAAAGACTTCACAGATAAAATGGCGGAATGTGGGATGGAAAAGGATCAAGGAGAATATATGTTGGTCGAAGTTTTCTTCTATGAGCCCCACGTGGGGTTCACTACCTAAGGGTGAAGGGAAAAATCGTTCGAGTTACGAAAACGACCAAGTGTACAAGATAGCCTCGCGAGAGTGACGTGAAACGACATCGCCAATTTTTTTTCCCTTTTTTTTCGGAGGTCCTAAAAAAATCCGAAGTTCTTTGAGTAGGATTTCTGAAGCCTTGATATCTCAATGGATTTGCTGGGGAAAGAAAGGGCTTGTATTCGTTGAAACTGGTCCATTCAGCCCTTGTGTCGGAAACTGCCTTGATAACCCGGGACCAAAACTCCATTCATTCTAATCCAAGTCTTGAAGGCTACAGCTTGTCCAGCAGCTCGGTCTATTGGATTGACGCCTTTCGTCAGGTACTGTATCACAATATGTTACATATGGGTCTTTACGAAAACGATTCGAAACAGTTCTCATGTCAGGTATAATTTTATTTTTTATTGTATGCAAAAATAAAATAAAATAATAATGACTTAATAATAATAAACAATAAATGTATAATTAAATAATAATTAAATTAGAATATATTTTGTAACTAAATACTTTATAACTAAAAAATAATAAAGTTGTGCTACATTGTTATTGAAAAAAATTCCATATAAATTATTTTGCATCAAGACAAGAATTATTAGAAAATATGACATCTGAAAAAATACCACATTATTTACTAAAAAGTTTTGAAACAATTCAAGCACTATTTCATCAAGAACTATCATTTCTCAAAATTCCAAAAAAATCTGGTGACTTTTCAATATCTACCAAATAATACCTCAAGCCGGAAGTCCAGCCACATAATCTTCATTAATTTCATGTTGATCCGCCATCAGGCATGAAAAACGATCACCAGAGTTTGCGCACCAATCGAGCGAAATCAGGAACTTACTCATATATGTAAAGAGTGTCTACAGAGGGTGCGGAATCGGAGGAGAAACATGGGCTTCGGTATAGGTAACATTGGCCATCAGAATGGTGGAAGCGGCGTGGCTACTTCCTCTCTTCCATCCAGCGTTGACAACTAGCGCCATAAATACCTTTGCTGGGACGGATACATCCTATCTTCGTTTTGTTAGAGCCTGCAATCCCTGCGCAATCCCTTCGCACATCCGACGGCGATTTTGTCACGTGACCCCCGTATACCTTCCGTAAACCGCAGAAACCTCGCACGCATTGTCATCGTACTCTTCTATCTCGCCAACTTCCCCTTCCTCTCAGCGTTATCCACCATTTCCAGCACTGACTTTCATCCCTGGTTACCACCCCTATTGGGCTTCGTTCCAACCCTTCCACATTCCGGAAGCAACCAGGGAGGAGCGGTTGGGTGAACATTCTTTACTTCATTCCCATTCGTTCCTATGGAATCCCATGGACGGGAAAATCTTTTCTCTTCCTTCTTTTTTTGGACTCTATTTGGACTACCCCCGAATATCCAGAGGTATATAACATCCCTCGTAAACCTTTCCGTCTAGATGGATACGTGCTGCGGCTGGTGTAATACTCCCCCCCCCCCCCCCTTAACACCCCCGTTTCAAGCCCGGATTTTCCTCTCATACTTGTTGCGAACGCCCCCGGTGAACGAGATTCTCGAGGGTTAAACTTTTTTTACTGTCTTCATTTTTCCCTCGTGCCGTTCATTCGGACTTATCATTCATTCCCCGAAAATGTGGGGATAATTATCAGTACTCCGACTGTACTTTGCCTAGGTCATTTCTCGGGAAATTGTTGGTTGTTTGATGCCCTTATACAATCGACGGGATATATACACTGATGTGAATAATATACAGGCAGCTAGGTCTAAAAAGAAGACATCTGATTTTGCCACAGCTTCCAGCACATCGATCCTAAGGAAATCTAGCCCTCTTGAAAGTTGAAAGTACCGCATTAATTGCCGGAAAACATCGATCACCTTTCAGTAATTTAGCTATTTGATAAAATCGTAGCTGGTCAATCACTCAGTCGAGTAATTAACAGCAGCATTGGCAATGAAAGAATGAATCATTTCGTCGATCGAATGCAACAATTGAATCTCATCAGTTACTTAAAAAATAGTTTACAAGGCTACTAAGATTCCTTTGATTTCTCTCTCTGATTACACGATGCCTTCCTTCAATGAAAAAAACCTTCTAATTTCAATCTCCCCACTTCGAAAGAACGCTAATTTTCTTAATGAATGTAAATATTGTGTATATAGCTTGATTTTGTTAATACATGCTAACGACATACTTATTTATCCACTTAGTTTTTTATTTTTCTTAATAAATACATGTATTATTTTAATAAACAATTTTTAAAAATTTCGTATTTTATCCGATGCGTTAGCATAGTGGATATGACACTAGCCAGCAGGAGCTCCCGTTTTCAAAACTCAGTCTCGACACTTTTCGTCAAAAATGTTTCGACTATTTTCGTAACTCTGGGTTCTCCGCAGTTTCCCTATTCTCATAACAGAAATTCCATGGTGAATACGGTACAGAGGTCAAAAGTCGGCTGCGACCGAAAGGTTGGGGTGGTGGGAAAAGTAGGGAGGTAGAAATAATTGAATCATCGAATAAAGGAAATAGAACGAGAAGGTAAAGGGGAAACACGAGAAAACGAAAAACGATAAACGAAAAAAAGATAAACGAAGGAACGGAAAAACGAAAGCCCGGTATGAAGCGTAATAACTCGTACGGATATACGCTGGAACACTGTAGAATAATAATATGCATTTCATATTAATAAAATGAGGATCGTTATGTACGAAAACGAAGTACTGCGATACGAAAAACATCTATGATTTAACCAACTCCATACGCGGTTAGTACGTGACGGCAGTGTGCGATCGAAGTACTTTACAGTCTCAGTGAAATTTCATACAAACGAACGTCAATTTGACAATTTAAAACGAAACTACCTCCAGGCTTGGGTTTTTTAAATCGAAGCTGCGCAGTTGCATCGTAAGTTGTTGATCACGAGCAGTATCGAGCTGTATAAATCCCTCGATTGGACTTATCGTTTGAATTAAGCACGTTAAATAGGGATTCGCATATGGGTAGATTCGTTTGCGCGAGTATACTAAATCCTTCTCACAATTCCACAATCGACCGTAACCACCCGACAGCATCGACTGGAATTTATTACATCGCAATAAATACTCCGAAAACCGGAGAGTATCCATTCATGTGTTTTCCACATAAAAGCTGTGCACTTGCGCACCCACTGACTTCAATAACGGATATGCTGCATTTTGTTGGAGGAATCGGAGTACCGGCAATTAGCCACTTCCAATAGCGTTAAGCCGAACAATCGAAACCGGCTATCGGGTGCAACAAAACCGCGACTACTATTCACCCGAGCTCTGACATATTCAGCAAATTTACTAGTTCGTATCATTTCCTTGATAAAATTGGGCTTTTATCACAAACAAGCGCAAACAAAAACCAGGACCCAAACAAACCCAAACAAAAACTATCGATTTTTAGTTCTCCCAGGCAAACAAATTGAAAAAAGCTATCGATCTCCACTTTTCCCTGGACCCAAACGAATAAAAAAAAATCATCGATCTCCAGATCACCTAGGACCATCCAACTCCAAGATCGCTTGCAATATTAAACAACGTCAATAAATTAGTGTACAAATATCAGATTTTGCGTTGTGTATGGACATCGTTTCCGAGCTGTATAATCGATGATAAATGCCGACAGATATCGAGAGTCTCACTCGTTTGCGAGCCCGCTGGGATACCACTTGCACTCTTGGTTGGCCCTATTAGGAGGCCTCGAAACCGGCTATATGTGTATCCAAACCGAAAACACATACCTTTCTGTACGCTTTGACGGTGTGATACTCGTTCACCATCCAGTATGGTCCATTTGGGGCGGGAGTCGGTACGGTTTGTACTAGCGGCGACATGTGGAGCCAACGAACCAGGACCACGAGTCAGAAACGCGAAGGGAGAAACAAAAAAGGGGACGGTGATTCCGAGGGAGATGGATATGCCAGGAAGTCACTGGAACGAGTGAGAAATCATACCAGCACCAGGGATCGGAACGGGAATTCCAGTTACTGATGACACAGACTGGTGAACTACGAATGAAGACCATCAACCAGCCACCACGATCCATCCATCCATCTATCCATCCATCCATCCATCCATCCATCCAGTCTCACTATTTCGTTTAGATATACTCTCTTTGTGTGTGTTCGTGTTAAATTGCTTGATGCACGTATCAAAAACACGTGGACAAGTTCGAACTAAACCTCAGCCACAACAATATCCCAATAGGGACTACTTTCGTTCTTTTAATGGTCCACTCGAGGGTGTATCTCTGTCTACTCTTTTATCCTATAAAACCTACTAAAATCACCCCATGTCCCTTTGGTCTACTGAAGTACATAATGCACAGTGTATCTCTCGACTAGGAAATCCTGGAGGAAAGACCTTCAATGAACCAACAGAAGGTGCGAAACTGGAATCCCTAGACTCAAGAACTGAAGCGATCGATCAATTCAGGACTTTTCACGTGTGGTCATTACGAATCGTAACCCTGGCACTGTTACTGTTGAGCCCTTATTTCTTCCATTATGTCTACACTGGTCTAATATGACGTTAGACCTATAACTAGCCTACTGTGCTCTTTTTACTATATCCCGATCTCATATTCTATCATGCCTTAGAATCAAATGGGAAACTTGAGATTCCGGCCAGGACATTTATTTTATTTGTTGAGGTTGTTTTATGGTTTTTTTATATACGAAGAATCCGACGTACGTGTTTAGCCTTACAAATAGCTTGTTTAGTAATAAATTTATACTTAAAAAAGTTAATTTGCCACTTTGAATAATTTTTAATAATGCAATCGTTGAAGTCAAATTAGACGATACTGGTATGTACTTGTCAGCGATGTGACAATGATTATTATCTCAGTGACTGAACACCTGTTACAAATATCCAACGAAATTTCTTAACTTTTAAATTAACTTACTATGTTCGGGTCATTTTATTGATATTAATCATTTCCCAAGAGCTCGCTACATTGATATTTCAAATGATTGCGTATTAATACTTCGTTAAAATTAATCTTTCACTATTATTAAATTGACTTGTAAACGCGAATATATTAAATATATTCTGATATTAATTCATATTTGAAATGGGAAATATATTCTGTCAATGATAATACATTGATATATTTATAGGAATAATAATTGATATATTAATAATTGCCAAATTATTCAGTGGAAAATTCAAAAATAATTCCCATATCATTATTCTATCAACAACTATAACTTTTCAGATTTGCAAGGATTTTGGCGATTTTTTAATATCCATACAGTAATACCTTAAGAAATGTTAGAATGACATTTCTTAAGGTATTCTACGGCCTCGTTCAAGTCATTGTACGAATCGTTAATAGTTAACATTAATTACTATATGATTGTATAACTTTACAAACTTACAACACCAAAGAACAGAGTAATGGTAAAGATTAGCGCGTACTTATAGCAAGTACAAGATATTAGTAATAATGTATTTTAAAAAAAAACAATAGGTCCAATAATCGCGAATTTATCGACCCTTCACATTTTCAATTTGCAGATCACTTCTTTTGTTATTGAACTTTAAACAACACTAATTAATTCGTTACCCCAAATTTATGTTTACATATATTCAGTTAACAATAATAATAATATCTAAAAAATACTATAATAAGAATTGTAAGGATACGGAATAAAGGAGATAAACAGATAAAATATATTTTAATGTTTAAAAACAATATTTAATATTTACATTATCCAAGAAATATTTTTAAAATATTATAACGAAACATAAAAAATATATAATACTATTGGGAAAAAATATTAAACGCGTGTAATATTTAAAAACAATATACAAAACAATTGAACTGACACTGGTGGCTGGGCGAGCTATTGAACAGGGAAGAAAATATGATGGAACATTGAACAAATAAGGCGAACAGGGAAGAAATATGGTAAAATACGGAAATAGCTAAAAGCGAAAATAAGCCTGAACTATACAGAAGATATCGATAAAAAAAAATTTGTTTAATTCAAATGAATTGCTATATTTAAAAATAATCTTTATTACGGATATATAGGTACCAATTATTTCATTTTTACTTTGAATTTCCCGTAGCTAAAGCGAATCGACATTGATAATTGTGAATCAAATTTCACACAAGAGAAAAGTAGAAGAAGATCTAGAACCGAGTGCTATAAGAACTTGAAGACGAAGTGGGATTTCGCTACCAGAAGAAAAAAAAGGAATCGGTCGTAGCCAGACGGCGTTTCCCCTGAGGCTTTTGCCAATCTCGTTTTAAGCCGTCGAGGGGAAAGTTTGCGCTGATGCACGAACGTGTTGGCGCTGATGGGCGATGCCTAGTCGTTTCATGGCCAAGTAGCCGATAGAACGGATGGATAACTTGGCCATTGTACGGATGAGCGAGATGGCCTCCAGCAAAAGTAAATGATTGTCGTACTTCTGCTTCTGATACTGGAACACTCTGCACCCACACATGCGCATTTGGACTGCGATACGACACAAAAGTGAGGTTATTTCAGCACAGTATTATATTAGCCGCATAACAGGAGTAGCTGGCGTTTATCACCTTCGCCTGTTTTTCTTCAATATTAATTCGCTTCACTTTTTATTTAGAAAAAACTTGATAATCTTCTTTGTAACTAATTTAACGAAGAACACATACAGGAAATACAAAAAAATAATGATATTCTCATTTATTTTCAAGCAAAACGTCGATGTTCAGCTCGAGGAGGTAATTGAAACATAACAATCAATAAACAATATCGTTTAATTTCAAATGAATCAGCTTGTTTATTAATTTTCAATTATTTCAGATTACTATTGTTAATTGTATATATCAATTAGGCATTGTTAATTGCTGTGAATTTAATAATAGTAATAATAAATAATCATCATTTTGTTTCGTAATCCTTATCACCCCATCTTACCAGCATCATGGGACAAGATGGAGCAAAACGTCGATTTTTCTACTGTGGTGTTTCTTTCCTAAAATGAATAAGTAAAACTTCCTAATATCTCTAAATGTTGGAAGATTAATAAAAAAATAGTTGTCCATTTTTAAATAAACACAATTCTCTTGCTAGATAAACTCTGCTTTTTTCAAAACGTAGTTACTCCACCTTGCCACCCTCTCCACTAATATTAATAAATACAAATTATAATAATTCGAATGATTAATACTAATGATTGATTAATTACAAATATTTTTATTATTTTCACGATTAATTAACAGATTTATTAGCAATTACTTAATTTCTTAATTAATAAATTAACCCCAAGCTAAACATTAATTCCAAGCTTAAATAATCTTGTAAACATGGACGAATTTATAAGTTTGTAAATCCATCCTTATTTGTAATATTAATTCGTATACAAATATGTGTTTTAATGCTTAATTTGTGTTTTAATGTTGTAACAAATTAGTGGAAAAATTAAGCTTATAAATTTGGGTGAATTTACGAGTTTATATATTAGTACATTGGGAATATAACTTATGTAACATAATGCAATCTGGACTCATGTAGTTTAGAAGGTATCCGATAATGCCAGCCCTTACGAATACAAAAAAACATCGATGGACGAGATCTTTGTTGTCGTACGCAAGCACGTGGATACATCGAGGGTGCCGGCGGGCGTTCTCTTGTTTAAAATAACTAAAGGGCCCGCCAAGAGTCCTCACTGGCACACTATGCAGATCGTTTCCGCAATCTCTCGTCTCGTACGTCCAATGTACACATACACGTGCACATATTAGTCGACACCATATATCTATGTATATGGGTCGTTTCGTTACGTTCGGATCGATAGTAAAAACGAAATTTTGAAATCAAAAGTTTTCGAAAACCAAAGAAATGAATGCAATAAGAGTAACGCTAAGTCAAAATAGACCAAATTCCCAAATGAAAAATTTAACAAACGTGTCGGATAACGAATCAAAATCGAGACATCTAAGATATTGAGATTAATATATTTTATTACCAGATTTTATTATTACATTATTTATTTATCAAATAGCTGAAGGTTTATTAATTATATTTTATCAGTATATTATTGTATAATTTTATAAATTGTATATATAAATTTATTATTCAATTACTATAAAATTACGTTATTATATTTTCTACAATTAATAATAATTTTTTATATTACAAAATAATATTAAATATACATCAAATAATTTAATTTCATTATTATAGGACAATGTATCAAACGATAACAATATAGTTTGTAATCATTATATAATTACATAAGATTGTGACCTCATTATATTTATCAATTTATTCATCAGTTCTTGTTTAAATAAAATGTGTTGCTAGTTCAAGCTGAAAATCGGTAGATACGATGGATTGGATTGCGTCTTTTTTTCCATCTCACCTTCGCACCGAATCCCTTGGCTACACACGACCCTGCACTTACCATCGTACTTACATGAACGTGTTCATCGGGCACACGTATACGAAACAATACGTTAACAGTAGCCTGTTTGCCCCTATCTTCTCCATGAACTCACGAGCCCTCACCGCCGACTATTATCCGTAATTAGGAGGGCCCTCGTGGCCACGCGACCATTTTCACTCGCGAGGATTGGGAGCGTCCGGTTTTATCCACGCTGTACTATTACACCACCCTTGTCTCGTACCGACTGGATTCGTCCGCTCGAATGCGAATACGTACAAGGTCTTTCATATTCCATCGCAATCCAAAATTAAATTGCAAAAGCAAAGACGTACACAAAAATTTACGTACAAATTTAAATCATACGGTTTATTAACTATTTATCGAATTTAAAAAATATTAGTCATCGTTGAATATTAACCAATATTGTATCAAAATTAATTGAGAAAAATTATTCATTTTATTTATAGATTTTTTAAAATTAATATAGGGTAATTCCGGGGTAGATGGCCATAAGAGGACCATCGAAATAATTTATAGGACTGTTGGCTGGGTGGTACTGGTTACCGTTAAATTCGCTTCGTGAACCTCGTGGGAGCAAAGCTACGTGCAAATTTTTGTCGGAAAAATATCAAAAAGTAAGTAAATTCCTTATTAACTGTTTGGGGATTGTTTTTAATAGCGTTTAAGAATACAATATGACAAACTGCTCCGGACTTACCCTAATATTAAGAAAGATATTGATTAATATTGAGTTCTTCGTTTTCAAATATCGAGCACATTTCCTCCCTGTTGAGCACCCCACCAGAACCTAACCCCCATTGCGACGACAGCTGACTTGCGCTACAATATACCGCATTTGCCAAGGGTACGGGGAAACTGTGGAAAACCCGTACCGGTACAGACGACTCTGTATTCTTCTGATTCCCTGCCGTACAGACTTATTATTAAGGGATCGTCTTAGTGTAAAATGTTCAAAAAATCGTTTTTAGTATACACTGTTCTATGCATTCTCTTAAATTTTTTAACCGAAATTCAAGTTATTACGGTCGCTACAGCGTTTCTTGTAGAAAGAGAACGGAGCGGGACTACGCGTTTTTCTCGGAATGGTGTTTTTCAAAACGGTGTAAACTCTCAAAGAAAGAGTTTCGAAGACATCTGTTTCCAATTTTGAAATAACATTTTTGACGTCATTTTCTATCGCGCTATGGAAACTTTTTTTTTCAAATCTGCCTATTTTTTTTACGAAAAACTGTCGAAAAAAGCCATTTCGATACTTTTTGTTCAAACCGCCGCCATTTTGTCAAATTTCAAACAAAAGGAACCTGAATGGCGCGATAGTGACTTTCCTAAAGATTAATAATCTTTTTGAACATTTTGTTTCACGTCAAAATTGCGGCCGCAATCGTGGAACTCGTACAGGACTTTTTTTTTAACGTGTCATTTCAACAATTTGTTTAATTATTATATACTAAATAAATTACCGTAAAAAAATCATTTTGTATTCAGCATGAATGTATTTATTTATAAAAAATTAGACCGATTAGTTTATTACACATATAAAAAAAAATCGCGAAAATCAGTGATTTTTCGAAGGGTCACGCTGAGACGATTCCTTAAAGTATATAAGGTAACACGTGCAAATATTGGGACACGAAAGTGTCCGAACACAAGAACAAACAGTAATTAGTGTCTGAAAGCTGGTACAATTTGCTATTATTCAACATTTTAATATATATATATAATTTAAAATATTCAACTGTCGAGTATTTAATTAACGCGTTCTGAAAACTAGAATTTACAAGCTTGATGGTAGTTCCGTTAACTGTCTTTAAATCCGATCCTTGAATGAATAATAAATTCTTCAACTTCAACAACCCGTAACCGTCCGAGCATTGGTACCGTTACCTTACGACAAGGCCTCAGAAAAATCGATCGCCCGCTTACTGGTCGATGCCCGAGTCGGAGCACGGTTAAGCGGTCACCCCTCCCAGTATCATCTGCGCTGCTGAGCTTCAGTGATCGCCGCAACCCAGTGGCTCATTAACCGGTATCGTTTTATGTATTTATATATTTTATTATATTATTGGGATGATTCACTACAATTTTGTTAATGATTATTTAGTGATGCCGTTATTATTCATATTGTTATAGCAAATTCAAATAAATGTATAAAAAAATTTGAAAATGTTTAAACATATATTTGTCACTTTTTTGCAATTATTTATAAAATGATTTTGATTTGTGTGCTAGAACGGGCACAACTAATATAAAAAGGGAAATAAATGAAACGATTGTGCCAAAGGAAAATAAAAGAAAGGCTACGATTTGAGGCGTTTCGCACGATTTCGACACTGAAGAGGCATGCCTTGAATAAGTATCACGGAACTGTGAGATTCCGAAATCTTTGGGAAAGCTCTTGGTGGAATACAAGCTGCGGTCCGTAAAGTGCAAGATAGAGTGTCGATGGGTCTCGTGGGTTCCCTTATCTGTTCGCTCGGAGGGCGTAACGCTTGCGAGAGAAAGCTCGAGCTTTCGCCCCACTGAGCGTACAACCTCTATGTGAAAAGACAACGATAGTGCCCACACTCCGAATAAACAGTTGAGAAGTTGATGCAAGAAAATAAAAAATTATGGCATTGAACGAATCACCATTACTAAATTGAATTAAACAAATTTTGAATTAACCAATTAAATTAGAAAATTAAGTAGTACAATTAAACAATAAATCTAATTAGTAGCATATATTTTTATTATATATATAATTTAATTGTTTGAATTGTAAAATTCTGTTTTTATTTATACTTGTTTTGATTTGTGATTGCCTGATTTTCAATTGATAAATCAAAGCTCAATTATGAATATAAATCAGCAAAGAAAAATATTGATAATGAGCCTTAAAATTGATTATGGATTATCAACTCTGCTTATAAAAAGAAATTAAAATCAATTGTCGAAATAAATGATTAAAAAAATGGACAAGAAACCGTAAAAGTAATCATTGATTGTCAACTTTGATTATAAGAAAATATCAAATAAATTTATCAAAATCCATTATGAAATAGAAATTAATAAAGAGCTTGAAAGTTAATAATTTCATAATTGTGAACTTTTACTTAATCAAAATTTATTATCAGCGTTAATTGTAAATACAAAATCATATTCATAAATAATACAAAATCAAAATATTAAATGATAAAAAATGTGGAGATTGATAAAGTTCCTTTCTGTTTGTACGAGCAATATGGCGGCGGTTAGTTCAACACAGAGATGTTGTCCGGCTCTCGGAATAAGAGGAATCGAAACCCGAGACTTTGAGTTATACAGTCGATAAAGCTATTAGCATTTAGACGAGCTGTCGTCGCTCCTGCTTTTCTCGAGGATTGCCTTTTTGCTCTCTTTCCACCCTTTCTCCACAGTGCTTTCTTTCTCCTCTCGAAAAGCCTCATTCCACCGTCCCTTCATCCCCTGGTCTCCCGGAGACGCCTCCTTCCCTGACACCTCGCTCTTTCCGTTTCCCTCCTTCGGGACAACCGCCCCGCCAATTTTCGGGCCAGCCTCCGAATGGTCCAGTCCCCACCAAAAACCTAGCTTATACTTCCTCCCTCGTTCTTAAACTACCTCCATCGAATCAGCCAGCCCAGAATTTACCATTGAAATGCATACTGATGTATTTCAATGCTTGATCTCGATAGAACGCGTCTTCGCGTTGTCACTTACGCATTAGGTTTTCCAACTTCCATTGGGATTGGACGAACCGACTATTCATGAAGCTTTCCTTCGCATCTGTATTTATGAGCCAACAGACTCGCGTTTCTTCGCGACTTTTCGTATTTGTCTATTTCGATAGAATTACCATCCGTTGTTAAGTTTCCGAGCCCAATGGTAATCCTAACTGAGGAATGATGACTCTTCGAAAAAAACGATGCGTACAAACAAAACGATGCGTAAGAAACATTCAGGTGTTTGCCATTTAAATGTCTGAACATTTTTTACCCAAACCCAAACGGAACCTCGAAAAACCCAAACAAAAAACCATACACCCTTAATAAAAACTTCAAAAACTCCAAATAATTCCTCAGAATCGAAAGAAGAAACCGAAAACTCGAACGAAATCCCCAGACAAATAAACAAAAATCCCAACCATTAAATATAACCCTAAGCAGCAGAAGCGCCAAGGATTAAGGCACCTGGACAAGCGGCACATTGAAGACACAAGACCATACAAACCATAGACCCAACAATAGACTGCTTGTGTCATATTCAAAAGGAGATGACGTCATTGTCCTTGTTGGATCTTTGTAGGCAGGTATACGCTATCGATGATACCTATTAGAGGGGCATTTCTCAGCCAGAAGATAGCGCCACGCCAAACTCTCTAGTGGCCCTCGCTGGTTGCCTTGGCAACCTCATCGCTTCGCCTCCTTTTCCTCCACTCTCTCTCTCTCTTCCCATACCACCACTCGTACTTCGTTTTGCCCTCCGCTGTCCTCTTTCACCCTCCGCCGACTCAGCATCGCCCTTTATCTCCTATATTGTGTACCCACGGATGATACGAGCTACACAGCGAAAAATGTTTTTTAAAACAAGCTTATATTTAATGAATTATAAAGTAGAATATTACTTTATTACAAAGTCACCTGTACGTTCCTATAAATAAAATAAACAAAATAAAACAAATAATTTAAACGGATAAATCAAAGTTTGAGGCGCACGTAATTTTTAATACACATTAATCAATTAACGCATCAACGGTATTTGTTTCACTGCAAAATATCCTAAAATTTCTTTAAACAAATTTTGACACTGTGTAGAAACATGTGATAATGACTCCTTTACTTACTATTGTACTAAATTGAAAACAGATAACGGAGCTATGTTGATAAATATATTAGTCGTTTCAAAAATTGAGTTCCCAAAGCTTTTATTTATAATCACGCACAGGTGACTGGGTAAAAAATAATGTCTTCTTTTTAGTCCATTGAATTAACGCTAGTAAAAACCAGCCTTTGTTAAAAACATTCATAAGTAGAAAAAATATTTTCGAAAATGAAAATATTTTTGAACTTGTCCATTTTTTCAGCATATTCCTTTAAAAAAATCTTGTCTATAATACAAACTCGCATATCAAGTTAAAAATCAGTGTCCCACTATTCCTCTATGGAAGCGAAGCTTACATGGTTGCAGAGGTTGCCTCAGGCACGGAGTGGCAAAGCCAAAACGACCAAACGAGACTACCAGAGGGAGCAAGTGCGTCTAAGAGGGAGTAAGGGAGGGTGATGGCTAAAAAATGTCTCATACCTTTTCCTATCCTTTCTATGAATGTGGGGTGGACTGTATGTGCACGCACTGTCTGGGGTGTTGGAATACTTGGTGGGGTGAACATCAACCCTCTGTAATAGCTTGGGCGGTGCCTACATCCAACCCTAATAGCCCTATTTCACCCTCCATCAGCCTGTTTTTCTCTTCCAGCCTCTCTCTGATCTCCTCACCGCTCCCTCCTCCTACACTTTGATACTTCCTCCCCTCATTGCACATCCACGAAGCTTCTCTGGCGGAATCACTAGCAACCACCAACCTACCGGCTATCTTCCTTTATCTCCCTCAATGTCCTAGCTTGATGTCTATACGTTTCCACTCGTATACTCTTTCAACGTTTCAACTGTATTTACTTGCTACCCCTTGCGCAACCAAGTACTGATCTTCCATCGCAGTTCATTTCACCCGTCGCTTTTCCTTTTACAACTTTGGTGTACCAGCTCCCTGTGGAAGTAAAGGATGCCACACAGCCACGGTTAATCTTTGCATTGGTTCTCTCTAGCAGATCTTTTCTCTCTCTCTCTCTCTCTCTCTCTCTATCTCCCTCTCTCTCTTTTTCAAGACTAGCTAGTTTAGTCGAGTATGAATCGTAGGGAGTAGCTCACGCGACACTGTTACTTCGAGTTCATTTTTTCGCCACCGATAGATTATGGTTGAATTGGGAACGATTGGAGGGTCGCCATGTGAGATTTTTAGTTACTTCCATTTTGGACATTTGGAAAAATGCATTGAGGTTAAATTGAGAATGATTGGAACGTCGCTATATCTTTCGGCTCCGCTTTATTAAATTTGTTGCTTTAATGGTTGATTAGGAAAAGTTTATCGTCAGTAGTCACCTGTACAAATATTACTTTCATTTTACATCATTCGGTTAATTTAACTCAGCGTTCTCTGAAATGCAAAAAGGTTCATCTGAGATCTGAACTTTCGAAAATCTGGATTTGTAGTGTGAAATTTAATTATTTATTCAAGAGGTTACAATACACGATACAACTTGAACAAAAGAAACTGACAAAAAATATCTCCCAAATGATCAACTTTTGATGTAAAATTAGCGATATAAAATTATTTTTGTTTGGAAGAATTAATCCCTTTTTATCATTATTTCATCGTCTAATCAAATCAATTGAAGAATGAATTTATATGTACAAAAAATATTTTTAAATGACAACCGTTTTCTACATTCTTCCTGTTTGTAAATACACTAATTTTTATGAGAAAACAAAGCAAATGTCATTGCAAAATATATAATTAAGATTGTATACTCTAATAAGCTGGGATTCCCAATAAATCACAGAAAAAACTGTACGTTATGAACAATGACGAGTTTTTTTTTACAGACCGTGGAATATTAACTTTTTTTCTATCTATAGAACCTGAAAAATTTATTCGAATGAATTATGAATAGTTTAGAATAGAAGTATGACAGGACGTTTCCAGTATGTGTGGGGCTTTGGCCAAGCTTCCTCTTCCGATTTACCTGACTGAACAGTTTCATAAAACAGGCCAAGCAGATGACCAAATTACCTTTTTACAGTTCACAGTGTCCGTTTGAAAATGGAAACATCGTGGTCAGGATACATTACGAGCTAATACACTTTCAGGATACCTGAAGCTAGTTTTCACATTTGCTGAAAAGTGGAGCTTGATTTTAGGACTGACAATGAATAAATCAGCTTTGCTCCTTGTACCTTTTATTATACAGAAAAAATCGTTGAATATTAGCCTTAATCCATAGATTAAAAAATAATCCCAACTCATATTTTGGCAAAAGAAATGTTTATCAAGCCAAGATTCGCAAGCTGAACGAGCTTAATCTCATAATATCTTCGAATAAAGGAAAACAGTTAAATATGTTGAATCACACGAGAATACCGCGCAACGAAAATGCATTAACACCACCATATTTGGATCTCTTCATTACGTGGATTAAAGCAGACATGGACACGTATATAGCAGGCTTTCTAGAGCCCGCAACAGACCTACAATTTCTGTATAGCTCACTATTTTTTGACGCCGATGGCGTCCGAACTTTGTATAGCTGGGGAAGCCCTCGAAGCATGGACTTAAGAGGGCCAGAGAGGGAGAGAGGGAGAGAGAAAAGCCACCCTCGGAATTTTGCTTCTATGTTTCGCCACTCGCTGTTTGTTTATTTGATGCCCTTTCACTCCCTATTAGGCTCTCCCGAACTTTGCTCACCCTTTCCCTCGCAACGGCAATCAACCCCTAGTTTTGTCGTTCGTTCACTTCCACAATTTCTGATTAGCCGGATGTCGCCGAACAGCTCAATCTATATACAGTATAAATCTGCAGAATCTTCCGTCGCACTGATCTTTCTTCCACACTTCATCGTTCATTCCATTCGTCTTGAGGGGCCGTTTCATTTTTACGGCCTTGGAAGTTACGGATATTTATAATCTTCTTTTAAAAATGAATCTTGGATTTGAAAGTCAGGGTCATGTCGTACATATCCAGGGTTACGAATAACTCGTTTGGTAAATTAAATATACGTTAAAAAATTTTAATTTTCTACTTTTAATAATAATTGCAGTCAAATTCGATGATATTGGTGTGTGTTCGATCGAGGTTTTGTCGGTGACTGCATATTCGGATCACCTTATTATCATTGATAAATATTATCATAAATATTTATTCAATTATAATGCAATGCCCAAAAATAAATTATTTACAATACCCAAAAACTTAAATATACGTGGAAGCTTCGGAGGTTTTCAATGCGCCTATGGTAGGTCGAAAGGAGGTCCAGCAGGGTCCGCAACAGCGTTCAAATTAGACTCATCTAAGGTTTAGTTTCACCTTTGGTGACCTCCTCTTAGTGAGAAAGTGCAGTATCTGCCATTCGGACGTTCATCGGAGGCTTCAACGCATGAGTATTCCAAATATTGTACCCATGGTTAAATACTCGATAACTCCCTAACACCGATCTCGTCTCGGGAGAGGAAACGTTTATTTTCCGGATCGAGCGGCAGTAAAAAATTTGGACTCGGATATCGGTCGATCTTCAATCTTAATGATACCATTTTTTCAGATTTTGCGGCGATTTAGATCTATACGATTTGCAAGCATTAACTACTGTAAAAATGATTTTTTCCATCAGCGACCGCGTTCAATTCCTATGTCTATGAATTAATATATTTATGTTAATTATCATTAATAATGGTGTTTGGATTTTATTTTTATACTTATGTAAGTATGAATTCTCATGTTCAAAGTTACTATATTATTTATTGAAAAATCCTTAAATCCTTCATAAATTATTATATTATTGAAGAACTGCAATTATTCGAATTTTCAGCAAGTTTGTCAATTTTTAAATATCCAGTTAGTAACACGTTCGTCTATTATACTTCTCCTTTTCCTCTGCGTTATCCCCCTATTTTTGTGCTCTTCTGTGTGATCTTTATGATCTTTTAATTAGCAAACGAAATTCGTATTAATGACACCCGTGTATGACGAGTCCTAATTTGTGTCCTCGACTTCTTTCTCAGCTTCCTCATCCTATCAGAATTTCTAAGTTTCATAATTTTTCCACGCCACAATTTTTATTCGTCACGAAGCAATTACGAACCAACGTTTTATTTTATTTTCCATACTGCTTATTACAAGTGCAGCGTTTGTATCGAATAAGTCTTCATAAAATGAGGAAGTTCAAGGAAAAAGTGATTATTCTGCTTGGAGAATTAACCAAGCCCCCAAACCTTTCCTGTACTGGGTTAATTCCTAATTAAAGTCCTGCCAGAAATTCTGAAGGGGATGTTATCAACGAGGAGAAAAGGAGTGAAGAAAGCACCGAGCATTACGAAGCATATTAATTAGCCTGCTAAGTTTTGGCGTTAAACGAAGGAGTAAAAGGAGTTGTTAACTAAAAGATATATTTTTTCCTTTCCTTCTTTTCTCACTCCGATATAAGTAAGGTGCCTGACCCATGTAAGGCCCAGTGCCTAATAAAGCCCACATTTTAAATATCCAAAACCAAAAAGTCAAACGGATCGAGCTCTCATCGTCGAGTGTCTAACATTGAATGGCCATAATTGCCATAGCAATTACGTGGCAAACCCAAACAAATTCGATAAACGACAGAGCGTGCGATCGCACGTAGGCGTTTCTTAAATTTCGACGTACAAAAACTTTCGAAAACAAAATATGTTTTCAATATTACTTAGTGAATCTTTATTCTAATTACACGTAGCGGTTTATCAGCATTATACATTTCTGTTATCAAAATTTAAGTTTAACATTGAAGATATATATCTTTTTAATTTTTTTTGTACGAAGTTACAACGGGTATGGCCTTATTAAGAAACCGTGATCTGAATGAGGCTCAGAAGACGCTTTTTAAAAAAAAATTATAGTTAATAATGAACATTGTTTTATGAACCAGAAGTATTATTAGTACGTCGATTATTGAATAAATGATTAATCAGACATTTTTGTTTAATTTCAACATTCATAGATTTTAGTGTTGTGCTCAAAAACAAATAAGGTGGGCCTTACATGGGTCAGGTACCTTACGAATGTATGACGTATGATCAATCCTTATCATACATAAAACTGTGCAGCGATCTGAAAAAAAAATTCAAGGTTTAAAAAAAATTCTTTTTAATTACTCGGCGTGATGACATCGCCACGCCTCCTGGTATGTACAACATGCACTATATACACTTCCTTTTTGTATTATAGGGAAAAAAGCTGCGGGGCAAATCCTCCGGAACGTTATATAGTACCAATGCTTTATATTCTTTATGCCAAGGTTGGCAGTATATCCACAGTGCGGAACTGGGATGGTCGAAAAAGCGAACATCCCGCAGACAATCTCAGACAGCTTCTTTTAATTCGCGCATAGTCTCAACGGCGCCGAGTAATTAGTTGCTCGGTACAGTGGCCTTCGTATAATGTAAGGCGCTAAAGCTCGGAGACGCTTTTCTCTCGTACCTTGCGTGCTCGATCTCCTTTGCATCTCTTCTTATCAACAGACTCCTCGGCTATCACTCCCCTAGCTTGTATACGATATCTGGCTTTTTTATTTATAATTATTAATGTGTATATGTACGTGTGTAGGAGTGTATGTGGGGTATCTTCTATCGTCTGGATTTTATATTAAACTAGATTTCGATCGCGTGGATCTCGCAATATTGTTGTACTTTCCAACCCCTTGAGGCATTATTGTTTAACAGCTGATACATATCATTTTGAATTTATAGCTTGAGGACTGCAAAGCAATTTTCACATTCATTATTGAAATTTAAAAAAATATGCGACGAAAGATTTTTGATAAAATTGCTCTGACGACTTTAACCCCTTAAATAATGATTTTTTCAAAACTGGTATACGTCATTGTAACGTTATAGCTTGAGGCTATGATCATTTAACAAAAATGATTTTTTACGTCAAAAATAAACGACGTACAATCCTGGATAAAATTGTATTCATGAGACCAACCCCTTAAAGCATTATTTTTTTACAGCTGATTCACATAATTTTGAATTTTTAGCTTAAGGACTGCAAAACAATTTTTTAATAGATTTAAAAAGTTTTTTTAAATATATGACGAAAGATTTTGGACGAAATTGCTCTCAGGATTTTAACTCCTTGAAGCAGAATTTTTTAAACATTGATACGCGTCATTCTAAACTTATAGCTTGAGGCTGAAAATCCATTTTTTAAACATGATTCTTTACATAAAAAATAAACAACGAAAGATCCTGAATAAATTTGTATTTATGATTCCAATCCCTTAAGTCCCAATTTTTCAGAAAACCCGTGAACACGTAATTTTTAAATCTAATTAGGCTTAGGAATACTCGATATTCCCAATACTCATGATTTATTTAAGTCTAACCAACTAGACATAAGCCCTTAATATTCAACCAATTTCAAATACGATTTTTTACTGCTATTTTATTTTTTTTATTTTTTACGTTTGTTTAATTAATCGATGATTTATGATTGTTTTTTTTTAAATCGTGTTCGCTTGAGTTCGTTGAGGTCAGTTTGAGCTCT
The DNA here is from genome assembly GCA_030523105.1 of Ophioninae sp. A BG-2022a. Lineage (NCBI taxonomy): Eukaryota > Metazoa > Arthropoda > Insecta > Hymenoptera > Ichneumonidae > Ophioninae sp. A BG-2022a. Next base: position 144,054 of record JAPYZI010000180.1, on the reverse strand, counting down.
TGCTGTACTTTCTGTCCTGCTTTCTTACCTCTCCGCCGTTTTTCATCTTCCCGCTGTTCCTACTCCTGGTGTTTCAAACTCTCTTCACCATCGTGTTACGCTCAGACCTCTCTCGCCCTTCCTTTCACTACCCTGTTGTCTCCTCACAACAGGGTGCCGTAGCGTTGTGCTGTCGCTAATCGTTTGTTGTCTAAGCATGCCCCGTTGCAATCCATAACCGTCGGTTATCCTCATCCTCTTGTCTGAGTGTACTACACCTATTGTATCGGCGTTGGCAACGCCGAGTAGCAAGATCATGCTCTCGTCTTTCGTATTTTCTGGTTAATCTGTTTTTATTATCTACCGGATGGTAGGTATATACACGAAATAACAAGAAGGGAGGAAGGGGGGGGGGGGGGGGGAATTGAAACGAAGCACAAAGATCGATGTGAAGAAATGAATTGAACAATAATTTTAGCTTTTTGATGTAGAACGATATTTTTTCAGCAAATTGAAAAAAAAACAAATGAAACTTGATTTTTCGAACTAGCATAAAATAAACTTAAAAAAACTTAAATAAAAAGCCATAGTATACAATCAAATATACATAAACCAAATTATAACGCCTAAATCAAATGGAATAATCTTAAAAAGCAGAAAATAGTTAGTCATTTTTTTTATGTAAAAATGTAAACGATTAATTGTAAAAAATGAGGATAAAGAAAAATAATAAGGAGAAATCCTTTTCAGGGCTTCCCGGAAAAAGATTTTTGCCGACAATTTAAAGGATGCGGATTATTGAAAATGATTCCTTTACGTTTTTCAATATCCTTAGCGATTTGGGATGGTTTGGCGATTTGGTTTTTGCTTTTTGGAAGTTTGTCTTTATTATTTACATTCAATTTTGTTCGGGTCAGTATACACTTTTTTAACGGCTCTATGTTTGGGTTTTTGAGTGGGATTTTGTTTAGTTTCATTCGGATCTGTTTAGATTTAATTTATTTGGAACTTGAGTCTATGCTTTTCGAAAATATGTTCGATTTTTAAACTCCATTTCCTTTGGGTTTCTTTATTGTACTTTGTTTAAATTTTCTTAGGCCTATTTGTATTTGGTTTATTTTGAAATGAAGCTTATGGTTTTGAGAAAAATATTCATATCTTGTTAATTCCATTTTCTTTGAGTTTGTTTGCATTTTTTAACTGACATCTTTTTTCGTTCTCTTAAAGGTTTACAATGTCGCTTCATCGAGATTCGATTTATTTAGAAATCGTATCAACTTTTCAAAAGTTTACCGTATTTTTTCAAAGTGCGTTTTGTTAGGGTTTCTCCTGGTTTTATAATTGCGTTTTTCCAAGCTGCAGGGGCAAGCACCGAAATCCAAATTTTCTTCCCCACCTTTATTTTTTCCTGAGTGTAGATATATATCAATGTATACACGTAGTCGAATGGGTATGAGGGCTGCAATATGATGAGAGCAGCCGTTTCGTTGAAAGATTTGGCGCGACCGAACACAGAGCGCGGTCTCCGTTAGTTAAAGAATATAATGGCGACCCCCCGCAGTAGCTTTACCTGCATCATCAACTAATCATGTTGGATAATCGTGAACAATGAGACGACGCGAAGAGCCCGGTGGAAAGTGAAAACGCTTATGTAAATGTGCATGTACACACATAAGCAAAAGGTCGTCACTTTTGCTCTTTTTCCCCCCCCCCCCCCCCCCCCCCCCCCCCCCATTCCGCCCCCACTCTCTTTCTCTCTCTTTCAGGAGGATGATAATCCTCTTACGCACCGGGCATAAAGTAAAGTACTCAACGCCAGTCGAATTCACTCATCCGTGTATATCGGGTGTATACATACTTACCGATACCTATACATATACAGTGTGCGCAGAAAATACGAGATGTGAGTTTTGGTCAAAAACTACTGGAATAGTAAAGCACGATTTGGAAAAAAAAACTATCGGTTTTCATGTAAAAACTGGATATTAAAAAAAATAAATAGTATCTTGTGGAAAATTGATATTTTTCATAGTTTCATAGTTCTAGTTCTTTTTCATAGTTTCATAGCTCTTAGTTCTAGTTCATAGAAATTTTTGATAGTTTTTATAGTTTCATAGTTCTAAATGATTTTTAAAAATTTTTATAAATATACATATGAGTAGGTCTTAGCCTATTAAACTATGTTTCCATAGCTTCATAGTTCTAGTTCTATGTTTGATTGTTTTATAGTTCTAGTTCTAGAAATTGTTCATAGTTTTATAGTTGTAAATGATTTTTAAAATTTTGTATAAATCTACTTATGAGTAGTTGTTATGCTATCTGTAGAAGTAGCTTTGATCAATGACTACCAGAATATTACGGCATGTCTTCAGGAAAAGCTTATGGTTTTCGGTATTTAAACCTTACATTAATCGGCTTCCGGTATTTAAAACTGGATATTAAAAAAAATGGAATGTCAATTACATAAGGCAGATTTTTTATAATTTGTGGGAATATTGCATTTTTATAAGCTTTTTATAAAGTTATTTATGATAGTTATCGTAGCTAGAAATATATCTGATTTTTCATCAATTTAAAAAATGCCTGACAAAAATGTATCAATTTTGTTTAATTACGAATGGTTTTTAACAACCTTTGAACTTCCGTGCTGGGAAAGTAAGTTTTCCTACATCGTCTTATACATTTTTTTCGAACGAAACTTTGTAATCTCGAAACAAAAATTAATACATTTTTGTTTAGGTATTTTTCTAATTTATGAAAATGCAATTTTCATATACATTTTCATATTTCATGTCCATAACTATTAAAAAAGTAATATAATGAAAAAAGAGTATAAAAAAGCTAATTTTAAGGAGGATGTTTTCTATTTTTGCAATATTATATTTTACATCAAGGCCGCAAGCTTTTTCTGAAGACATATTTGAAAAGATTGCTATTTTTATCGTTATTGGCCAAAGCAAACAATATTTTCAGTGTATTCATTTCATGGACACCCTGTATGTGCGCGTTGAGAAAATCGTAGAGTACCAGTGTGGGGCGTTAGTGTGTTTCCCTCTATACGCCATGAAGAATGAATTGTACACTGTACGTAGACGTGAAAAAAAAAAACAAAGGAACTACAGCTTTTCGTGAAAACACGGCAGTTTTGCTATGGAATGAGAAGGTGCGGGAGATAAATGTGTGATGTTCGTTTATGTTGAAAAATGGAAGCAATGCCATGGAAACCGAGATTGAGGTGCACTAAAAAATATACACATATAAATATAGTTATATCTAAACTTTTGTCTGGAAATGTGTTTCTTTTTCACCAAACGTTTTCCACAAAAAATCATAATTTGGCAATTTTTAAAAGTTTGAGCTAATTGGAGTCCTTCAATAAAAATGTTTATATTTTATTGCAAAAAATCTCGAACTATGTACATACAGATGCAACAAACAAATAGCCGAGTTTATTGCAATCTTTTCCCACTGCAGGTATTCGATTTCATTTCCCCCACTTTTTGTACGGACCCAATACCTACTTTCGACCGTACACAAATTTACATTGGAGTTTACATCTAGCAAACTGTCCAGTGTTTGGTCCATTCATACAGCGAAGACGCGAAATCTCTTAAGCCGGTAGCTAATTGACCCAAATCTTCGGTGATCTCCTTCATTGCAGGGGGCCTTTTCGTTCTGTATTTTTCACCGAGCGGAAATACTCGGTAAGTTAGATTTCTTCAACACCGCCCTTGAATAATGCATTGAACGTAATGCGAGACGTAAAAACGCTGCAATGTTCCGGTCCAATGGATGTATTATTGGCTAAGAAATCTTACGGGCGTGACCAAATAAAAGAGAAGCAATCTGAACGTGTATCGGATCGGTTTATTGCTGCATTACGATAAAACAAATAAAATAAAGACAGAAAAAGGGTGTGTTTGGATTAACTTATCGAGATCATTTATTAGGTTAAGTTCGTGTCTAGAATTCAGCACCCCCCCATTTATGCGGATCCCCAAAATTACGTCGAAATACTTTGTAACCTTTTTGGAAATGATTGTTTTAACGGCTGACATACGTTACTCTGAAGTAATGACCTGAATCTGTGTAATAATTATATTTAAAGATTCCTTCAAAACCCATCGGAACCCGTAAAAAACACTCCTGATTTGAACTCCTTAAGGGTTTTCCAAAAAAACATTATCTTATCGATTTTCATAAAAACATGTATCCTTAATTCAACCCCTTAAGCGACGAATTTGTCGAAATCTCTTTATTCATGGGATAACGGTATATTCTCTAAAAACGAAAACTGCCTTCATTAGACAATAAAAGAAGAAATATTTATTATAATAAATAATGTATTAATAACATAGATAAATTATAATTAATATAAACATTAATATCATATAAATATCATCATTCATACGAACACTGAATCTTATCGATTTGCATACAAACATATATCCTCATTTTACCCCCTTAAGATACGAATTTTTCGAAAACTCTTTATTAGTGGGATATCCAATGTTCTCATTGCAAAAAAAAAAAAACACCGATCCGCAACGGTATATTCTCTGAAAATGAAAACGGCCCTCATTAGCCAATTAAAAAAGAAATATTTATTATAATAAATGATGTATTAATATCATAATAAATATAATAAAACAATGCATAAATAAAATATCCAAATTGCGATCATTTTTGATACATCAGTGTACAGGGGTGTGTAAATTACGAAAAGTAACTCGATACGAATGAAAAACAAACTTCAATCCAGAATCGAATATACAACACGAATACAACATTCCCAAAATAAATTGAAAGTGAGGCGACTCGTAAAAGAAAAATACACGCAATGGTTACAATAAAACTCATAAAGCTTTTAAATCGGCCCCGAGAGTGTATCCGAGAAAGTCGAGATATACTTCGGCCATCTTTCTTCATTCCCCTAAAATACGTCATCCGCACCACTGCTTGTATATACGTGTGTACGTGTTTTAGCGTATTTGTAAAAGTATATGTATTACCTTGTACACATAAGCTTCCATGGGATGTGGACCTGAGCGAACGAGTCTTCTTTCACGCCATTCCATTTTCTACGCGAATATATTTTTACGGTATATATGAACAGCTTATTACAAGATTTTTGCGCAGCCCTGTTGATACCACTGTATTTATCCCAGGTTCAGTTATTTCGTACTGATCGTCAGCCACTGATATCGGAATGATAAATTCGATCTCCTAAGGTTGTGACGACTATGGCTACGTATTAGGTAGCCATTGTAGAAGCTCGACATAACCTCACACATCTTCCAACTCATTTTTCTCTCAAACCGTTAAGTTTTTTTTTGAATCACCAAGCACTAGGTTCTCCAGAATACACAAGGTGTTATACGATTTTTTAAAAAATCCTTACAATTGTTTCAGCTGTTAATTTTACACTCGAGTATCATGCGATACAACTTCTACTTCCGCTTAAAGGAGCCACCATGAGCTGGAAATCAATAGACAACATTCTTATTTTTTCAGCTATATGCCGGTTCAAAGTAGAAAGTGATCGGAGTAAATGCGGAAAATTGTCTCACGTTGCAAATTTTATAAAACTATTTCACATTTATCGTTAATATGATCCTACTATGTCAGTACGGTTGCCATGTAAACGTCCCGATTTTATGTTGTTTCAAGTAAGAAGTCACTAAAAAATGTAATTTAAAATCCTTGTAATTTAATAATCATATTTACCGATACTAAAATGCAATTGAAAATAATTCAAATTTAATTGAAAATAATTTATTAATTTAAAAGATAATAGATAGATTTGAAGGATAATTCGCATTTAATTGAATAATTATTAAAACATGATTCAAACTGCGGTCACCAAATATTAATTCAAAATTCTTGCTAACTGAAAATTCAACACTAACTTACAAGTTTTTGAAAAAACAGTTTAAGTCGAGGTTATTAAAAATGACTAAAGTTACTAAAAATGATTAAAAGGTAATTAACACCGGGGCACAATTGCCTGTAACTTGAGTGTATATTCTAAGATTCACATCAATATCCGTGGCAATCTAGACCTCTTAGCAATCGTCAATCCGTCATTGGCGTTATCAATGGTGAAAGCATGGGGTTTCCAGTCAAGTAACACCCCACGAGTTTTCTCCGAAGTGTGCATTATGTATAAGTATAAACGTTGTAAACCCGGTCCCATACGTTTTTCCTATGAGCATTGGTACTAGCATTGGCCTGGGGAGAAACGAAGCTGGATTAGTTGGGTGTAGTTATAGTTATTTGACGCATTGGTATCCAAGCCCGAACACGTACACGGATTGGCTTACATTTCGTACCTTCTAATGAGAGAGAGAGAGAGAGAGAGAGAGAGAGAGAGAGAGAAAGGAGGAGAGAGGCGCACACATCAAACTTGTACGTGTGTCCGTGTATTTATACACTCGAAATAGAAACCCTATTGCGAAAGTAATAGGGTGGTTGAAAGGTAGGAGGGCTGAGTTCGGGCGTATAGAATCAGCAAAGCCTAGTACACGAGAGTGTCAGGAGGAGAAATGTACCCAGATCGTAATAGCTTCGCGAGTGAAGAGAGAGCGCGAAAGAAGCTGCACAGGAGAGATAGGTAGAAGAGAGAATGCGCTGGCGCGATAGGTGAGCGATATTCGTTCTAGGGGGAGGGAAATGGCCGGGTTGTTCCGTGAAACAGCGATAAAGATGTGTGTGTGTGTGTCTATATGTATGTGTGTGTATATATATATATACATATATTATAAAGTCGACACATCTCAACAAGGCTAGTGTGTTGCGCGACGAGAGGGCGGTAGGCAAGGGAGAAAGAGAGATTACGAGGAAGAGGGGTGGTTGGAGCTATAAAGGCTAATTGGTTAAAAGCTCACCGCCGCTCTCGCTGCAGGCTTAAATCAAGATCTTGGAGTGTTATAATGGATAAGTAACACGGCGTTGCGCGGAATGGGGCGGAGGGGGGAGGGAACCTGGAGGGTGAAACCCGCTCTCTCGCTTTCACGAAAAACTATGGAGCACTCGTGAGCGGAACCACCAGCAGCAATAGGATTGGTGGCTACCCTTGAGTGAGAGTAACAGAGAGAGAGAAAGAGAGAGACCAGTCATTGGTATCAGTGGTAGTAAATAGAGTAGAAAACAAGATGAGTGAGACAGGGCGAGGGAGAGAGAAGGGGTGAAAGATCAGGATGAGTGCGAGAACACCACCTGATGGTCGCTGGCCACAGAATATCGCGCGAAGTTAAGGCACTCGGAGCACCCGATTGGTCCACGCTGAAAACTACCCCTGAACCGCTTGGGACGTTCCGCAGTCCATCGATCGACGACTCCACCCTATGAGAAATCGAGAGAGCCGTCCCCTGCTAAACTCCGCCTCTGCAACCCTCCTAGGCCGGGTACACTAACTTCGTGATACTTATACAGCCGAACGGGTGGCGACCGGAGAGGGGTGGCGAGGGTAGCGCGGCGGGAGGCGGGGGGGAACAAGTTCGGCGCACAAAAAGCCCGTGGTGCTAGCTCTCTCGCAGCGCAGCCCCGGCGCAACATCTACGCACACCCTCGTGTACTTCAACCACGCGTCTACTCTCCGAGTCTCTACCCCAGTCCTACTGTACTTCGCCGGCTGTTTCTCTCTCTCAATCTCACCCTTTTCGTGCAGGGATGATCCGGTCTCCCTAGCGTGGTCTAAACGTGCTGCGCCGAAGGACCCACCCACTCTTGGCACTCCGTTGCTTTATATGCCCCCCTCCCGCTCTCCCCCCACCCCTCTCTCGATCTCTCTCTCTCTCTCTCTCTCTCTCTGGGCACTTGCACAAATATACGCCGGTTCCCTAGTATCGCAACGGATCGCAACGGACGTGCCGCGGAACGTCACATGTATTATCAATACGAACGCATAGCCCACGGATTACGTCTCCGACACGGAGCTACCCCCCCAGTACCTCGGATCATTCGTGCACACTCCTCTCGCTGCTTTCGCTACTGCAGTACTGCTTCTTCCCGCTAAAGCCCTTGCCGCCACGAAAAAAAAAAAAATTTACCACCACCGAGATCCGTACCCACCCCTTTTTCGTCGTTCACTCTCTACCCCTCTATACGTACCCTCACCGTATAGCTTGCCAGCTCTGTATAGTTGTTTCCTTGCGCCTCTCGTCGTACATTGTGTACGATATGTCTAGGACGTACCGACTAGCCTGGGAAGGTTAAAAACTCACTGGTATTGGTGCCGCCGCCAGCCATCCAGAAGCTACCCCCGCACAAACTCACTCCCTCCTTGGGCTCTCGTTTACTGGCTCTCCATCCGTGTGACCTGCGGTTTCGTCGGCATATATCTCTATCTCTATCTCTCTTTATCCTTTTCTCCACCTCGTTTATTTTCCTTCTCTTTCCCGTTCTCTTAACCCCGTTAGTAACACAGCGGTGGCGATCCGCGGACCGTCACTGGAACCACGCGCTTAATACGGAAATATCTTTCGACTCGGTAAAAACTACGTTGTCCTCCGGTGCGTCTCATATTTTCGCTTGACGAACACACATCACCACCCCCCACCCCCACACTCATTTCTGGTTTGGTGGTCCCTATCTATATGTGTGTGTATATATATATATATATATATATATCGACCCTGGCGCTTCCGAATCACAGTACAGTTCACGCCATTGCCGTTCAACACTCGCCACATCTGCCGTCCGATTCGTGTACAGTTCCTGAGTGCCAAACATCGTTTTATCAAAACACATGACAACGATGTTTACTTTTTTTGTTTCTTATGATAAAAACGAAACGAGTGACCGAGCGAACCACCCGTCTGACCGTTTCACTTGGTGCAAGTGTACGTGTGTACGTGTCCGTGTACTTTCTTAATGTTTTCGTCAATGTTTTTTGATCAAAGTGTCGTATTCGCAACTTCTGAAGAAAGCTGAATTCTCATTCGGTTTGACGAATTATCCGGAGTGCCACAATGATACGATACGTGTCACCGATAGCTGTGTGCCTTCCGAAAAGTGATATTCCAACGTGTCAATAGAAAATAAAAAGTTCGAGGTTTTTGAGTGTTACCAATGATCGCGAAAGTACCGTAAAAACTATAGAATAATAAGAAAACGAGAAAAACAAGAAAACTGAACGAATGGCTGTTGTAAAAGTGGCTGGAGATTAATCGCAGTGAATAGACGCGAAAAGAGAAAGAAAACGAGAGCAGAGGCGAGATTGCAAAATGGATATGGATCAACAGTTATATTCACATGCAGGAGTGTGCGACACTAGCGAGTGAACGTAATTGTCGGGCGTCTGGTACGCCCGTGGAAGAACACACCGATTGGGGTCCTGTGTATTCTCGGTAGTACCGAGAGGGATGTAAAGAGGGTTTTGAAACGAGGGGAGGGAAGGAAGTGACTGGTACACATACACCGATGTATCAAAGAAGAGTGGGGGTTAAACAAAGACCAACCGAGAGGGCCACAGGCGAAAAGGGGTAGGAATTTGGCTTTCTCACTCTTGCATCCGTTGAAACGTCATTCAAACGGTCCTTGTTCAGCTCCGCGTAAACCAGGTATACGCAGTCTGCGAGTCTGAGGTGAAAAGTAAAGAGGGGGGTGTGTAAAGTCATCGCTGCTATATTTCTCCTCCCCTCAACACCACCACCACCCCTTAAATCCCACCCCCGCACTTTCTTGACTCTCTCGCTCGTATTCAGTGTTCGAGGGGTGGATTGTGAAGGGGTGGCCGCCTCAAGTGTCTTGTCTCCTATCATCCTCTTGTTCCAAGTATCGCTTACGAATGAATCGCGATCGAGCGATCGTCGCCGCTCGCCGCCAATCGACCACAACCAACAGTGTCATCAGCGAGGAGAAACCTCCATCGAGAAAGCATACGACGGCGGATCAGTAAAAATTCAAATACAAACCAAAAATTGGCTAATTACAGAAAACAAACTAAAAATTTGTTCACGTTGTGCCTCTGCCTCTTTCGTTTTTAACAGTCAACAGAAACAATCAACGATTTCGAAAAACAAAGCGAAGTGGCAGTGCGAGCTAACAAAAAACAAAACGGTCATCAATGTCGATGGGACTCTTTGTTATAATCGGAGCTTTCGTAAAAGTGTGAATATATAAAAGTGTCATCATTAGTGTACAAACGAAAAAGAAATCTTTGTTCAATCAAAGTCCTCACGAGCATAACGAACAACGAGCAATTTTGAAAAACGCTGATCCGATTAAACGTGCTTGTGTGTGTGCGTGTATGCGTGTGTATGTGTGTGCGTGTGTAAGTAAATATCGATGTATAGCAATCGTCATATAATTATCGTTATAATTCACAAAGTGAGTGATAATGAGACAAAAGGCTAGTGAAGACGGATCCCAAAGAGATGTTTATAGCTGCCATCACGCGTGCTTTTTAGTTTCGTTGATGGTGCTGATTATTATTTAAGATAACGTAAACCTGTTCGAGTTTAGTCTCGTGAGGAAAAAATAGTAAAAATTGGTACAACTGAGGGGCACCGTGGTTTTTGAGGAAGAGGGAATATCGAAAGATAGGTTGGTGGCCGAAATGTCGGCCGAGACCGAGATCGAGGTTTCTGTGGTGTCGGAGGAAGACCTCGATCTCGAAGCATCGAGAAGCACCTCAACCCCAACGGATATGCTACTTCAGGAGAAAAGCACTCGCGGTGGTTGCGGTCTAGGGAATTCGTTCAGTTTCGACGTCGGCAAAGCGGCTATGAGGCCAGCTTGCAATCCTCAATACACGTCTTTCAGTATCGAAAGTATACTCGGTCATCCTGAATCACCGACGGCCGACGCAACTTCCGCTGTTTCGATCGAGAGACAATCCTCCGATCACGAAAGATCATCACCACCAATGATAGCTGCACCTAGCTCTCACAGAATAGTGCTATCTTGCGATTCGTCACCGTCGGACACTTTGCTCTCCCCGACCTCTCAAAGAACAACCAACAATGGTGCAACAAGAAATTCGATCTCGGGGAATCATAATTCTCAAGACGCTCGAACTACAAATCCGTCGGCCGGTATCGCTACTAGTGCTACGAGCCCAGCTAGCTACACTTCCGCTGATCCTACTAATGCACTTATGGGACACCAAGCTTCCACCGATTTGGCTATGCTCTCGAGGTAAACGAAACTGAATACCGGAAATCAATTGGAATTTTCGTCGGACAGGTTACGATAGTGTACTCGTGAGGGTAAACCAGTGTTTCTGGACAACCGGGATCACCAAATCGGATCCCGGATTGCATTCGAATTTTCATCGAACAATTTTTGGAATTTCATGGTGAACGATATACCACTTTGAAGTTTGCGTCGTTGATACGCAACGGAAATCTATACTTTCTAAACTCTCATTTTTATGGAATTGAAGGTAGGGACGTTGGATCGTCAGGAACATTATTCTTTTCCAATTCCTACATTTGTTTCTCACTGACATCCGTACGAATATTTTAATATGTTATTTGAGTCTCAATCAGAAATCTAGCATTCATGTAGAAAACTGCAAGGTCACAATTTTTTCTTTTTTTAAGCAAATTTTCTTTTTGCTTATTTAGGACGGTGACTCGTTCAAATCTGTTAACGCTTTTTTATTGACAATTCATAACCTCGATTTATAATTAAAATTATAGAAACGTTTGGGGTATTCACGATGAATAAATTAAGAAATTAAAAGAACAAGGATGTAAAACGTCGTCAGACGATAGCAATGGGTTCTGAACTTAAGGAGACCCCTGTAGTGTCGCGTCGGATTGCAACAAATTTTTGTACAAAACATTATTTTTTCTTTATTAGAAAAAATCGTATTTTACGAATTCTTTGAACATCGGAAAAAATAAGATTCCTGATTAATATTTGTATACCGTACGGAGCTCCAATCTGCCATAGGAAATTTGAATAGTAAGAAAAAAGAAACGCGTTTTCGTTGTATTCCAACGCCGCAAACTTCAACATGAACATGTCGCGAGAAAACAATCAAAATATCCCGAGAAAGTAAACTTCCGAATAATTAAATGTTTACACAGTCCTTTGTAAAATTATAATTACTGAACAATGTGAAAAATCGTCGCCATTCAAGAACACCGAACTTCTCGTAATTTTTCAGTACGAGATTCTTCATGATTCTTCATTGGATTATGTTGAACCAAAAAAAAACAAGGTTTTAAATTAAATATACTTTTATACCTAAGCATCAACGGAGCTATTTTCTAATATTTAAAGACTGCTCATTAACAGAGCTTTTTTAATAAGTTCATTTAAAAACTTCATAGTTTTTACGAAATTCTGTTGTTATGAATAATCAGGAAAAAATAATATCAATTGCTCCGTTAATGCTTGGGTATTAAATATATTGAGTTTAAAGAGCTTGTTTTTTTTTGTTTCAGATAATCTAAAACGGAGTTGTAAAGTACACCATTCGGAACTCGTGAGAGTGACGAGCAGCTCGTCGTTCTTCAACGGCGAAGACTTCTCAATTATTGTAATCATTTCAATATTAAATACAACGCGATGCAGTAAATTAATAAAGTCATTTTTTTTCTTTACGAAAAAAATCTCACGCTTATTCTGTCGAGCTATTCGGACCGTCGGGCAAAAATTCGGTCCAATATGAAGAAATCATGAACTTACGTGTGTAGCCTTACAAATAGCTGCTTTAATCATCAATTAATACTCAGAAACGTTAATTGACTACTTTTGATAATAATTGACGTACAATTCGACGATATCGACATGTATTTGACCAAGTCCTCGCCAGTGACAGTCCAATAACAGATGTTTCTCAAATTTTAAATATAATCGATGCGTTCGGATAATTTGATTATTGTTAATAATTACCTAAACAAACTCGGTATATTTGTTGAGTTATAATTGAATAGTTATATTTTAAACTGAACCCAATAAACCGCTCGATTCAAAATCTTGATAATACAAGATTATGAAGATTTACATAATTATCAAGATTCGATTCGTTGTTTCGCATAAACAATTTTGTTAAATTCATATTTTCATTACCATCCAATTATCTCACGAAAAAATTCTAACGTGTTCACTGCTTCCTCATTGGTACGCGCGGATTAGCGTTTTTTTCCTGTCCCCGTCCTATTCGCACTTTCCGCATTTCTTCCCTGTTTCACCGTAACTTCCTTATTCAATACTCCACCAGAACCCAACTCCTATTGCGGCCATAGCCAACTCACGCTACACTATACCACATTTGCCGAGGGCACGGGGAAGCTGTGGAAAAACCGTAACCGGTATAGACATCCATGTATTCTTCTGATTCTTTGGTGTACAGACTTTTTATTAATGCGTGTACACGAAGGGCTCGGAAAAATCGGCCTTCCGTTCACTGGTCGATGCGCCAGCCAAAACAAGGCTCAGCGGTCACCGCACCAAGTATCAGCCGCGCCTCGATGCTGCCCACGGTGCTTAACTTCAGTGCCGCACTCCAACCGCTCAAGCCACCAGTGTCGATTAAATTCTAAAGTAATTTATATATTATTATTCAATCAAGGACTATCATTGCCGAAGTTTTTAAGAATGTTGTCGTTCTTTTTTAAATCCATCCAGCATCTTAAATACCTCAAATAAAATCTCTTCGTAACCGAAGAGATAAACGAATTGCTAAAAGTTCGGAAAATATCCAGCTCATCTACAATCCCCGAGTCCAGAATTTACCTACACCTTTCCAACTAAATTTCCGATGCTTCTGTACCACTTCAACCTAATCGCTGGAGATCTCGACACCAAAACAACGAAAAAACATATTCTTAAATATAAACCCACTTCGGAAGCACCTTGCACAGGCAAGTAAAGTAGCTCTGAGGGCCAGGGGTTAATTCTTAGGTAACACAGGAGTAAGATAAGATCTGTTAGCTGCTAATGGCGTTCTCCAGTTTCACGCTCAAATCAGGGTTGTATTAAGAGCGATCTAGGGCTCTTTGAGGATACAAAAATTCAATGCTTCATAATACTCACTATTTATACTCTAAATCCAACAAACTCCAAACCCAATGTAAGTGTAACAATATACGGGACGATGGGGCTGAGTGAAAGGAGACTTTTGGTTACCGTTTTGATTACCCGAGCTTATTTTCGATGTCATGCACCGTTTTTGACTATTCCTATACCCGTCATACCTACGTATCACCTATCTATCAATGCACTCGTCTATACACATCCATACATACGTAAACACGCCCAAACACGAACATTTACAAATGCACAAAGTATGTACAGCCACTGTACTTTGTACTGTCGTGACCCAAGCATCTACTCTTGAAAAGTCTCGCGGAAGCGCCGTGCGAGCCGACGATACCAACGCGCTTCGGGTATTCAACGATCATCCCCGCATACTCGAGGCCTTCAAAAGCGTAATAGTTGAATGAGAGGCTTCTCTTTCAAAACGAGAAGCGACCCGCTGGTTCCCCGTGTTGCCCGCACAAATACATATACACGTACACACATACAAATATACACAAGGGGAATGAGGCATTTATAGTGACCCAGGCAATTTTCTCCCAAACTAAGCGAGATGCGAAAAAATATTCAATACGTTGGTTTCGTGGTTTCGAAGAGGACGCCAAATGGTTCGTTTGAAATTTTTTTCAAAGTCAAAGTTTCAAGGTTATTTGGGACGAAACTTTGACTTTTCAAACGAGATGCTGTATTTGTTGCTCCGGATATCAAAAGAGCGTTGTCTCGAAACTGAAGGATCAAAGAGTATCATATGTACGTGTATGTAATATCTAAATATAATACCAAATTATGAAGACCCAGCCTGTACTGGCGCATTATAACGCACAGTGTGGCCAAGAGTGAGATCGTGCCATCAAAATTGAGAAAAACGAAGAAAAAGGTATTTTCTCCGTCCCCATTGGTGATCGCTCCTTTTACCCTTCGGAGAGAGAGACTCCACAAAAAACAGTAGAAGAGGATCAGCCAGCATTCATCTGAATAGCTGAGGGGAAGGGGATCGATTTATTATACGAGGATACAAATATAGATATATACGCACGCAGATGAACATTGTGTTGTTTAATTAGGAAAGAATCTTCATAAGTATTGGTATTGCTGATGTTATGAAGGATTCCTTCACCAATCTGGATCAGCCTGTTCGAAAGAATTGACTTTTAATAGTTTTATTTAGTTTTTCCTTTAGTAGTTTCTGTACCTATAAGCATTTTGAGGAAGTCTCACGACACACAAATGAATCACTAAAGTGGAAAAGTGTAAGATATCGCAAAATTTTATAAACAAATTAAAAGTGTCGAAGGTTTATCGATATTGGCGGATATATTGAGCAGTTAGCAATAAATGTTCGTTACCTTGGGATTGGAATTGCCAATGTCAGGCAATTTGGAAGAATGAATCTTTTTTAATTCGAACTTTTGAATATTCATCTACTTTTTGAAATTGAACTAACAATCTATTTTGAGCGAGTGTCTATTCTGTACACAGAGTTCGATAAATCGAGAAATATTTTAAACGAAATGCTCTATAATAAAATAAATGGAAAATTATCAATTGCATATAATAATATAAAAACGTGAATTTTAAAATTATTTACAAGTTTTTTCATTGTTTATTAATTTGAAAAATATATATATTTTATTATATAATGATATATTTATATAATAAAATATATATTGAAAATTTCGAAAAAGGAATAACAAATAATTAATTAAATAAATAGAAATAATGTAAAATAAGAAACAGAAATAAATAAAATTACTGCTGTGAAGTACCGGCGCCTATGGTTGTATAAAAAAAAAGAGCCATTATCTCTAGACATAATGGCCAATCACTTTGTAGGTTGGTTCTCTTCGCCCTTTTTCTCCGGATTGTACGTACCCGGCTCGCTTACGCTTTTCCTCTCCTCGTCGTTTGCCTTACCGGTGGTTATCGAAACAGAATACTGGGGCTGTATAATATCGGATTTCATCTATACAGAATCTAACGTGACTAGTCCCGTTTCGAAGTTCTTGAGGGCGCGAGGGATGGGTGCAATTGTGTCGGTTTTGCTTTTATCAGTAAATTCTTTTGCCATGAAAAAAAAAACACGAAAAATAGCATGTCACGTGAGCTATTCAAAAAGTAGATTCGAGTAGTGTGAAAAATGTGCAACTTCAATTTATAACGATGCCAAGTTCGAGATAACATTAACAAGGTTCGATGCTAATTTTTAATGTGTTATTAATTTTTGATGTGTTATCAATTTTATGCATTTTGAATACCTTATTATTCATCGAAATCTAAGAGACGTGTATTCTTTCATCGGTGGGAAAACAATTTTAACCAAACGATCAAGATATTCAAATAAAAGCATTATTCGCAATTATTATAGCGAATAATGAAAAATACCCGATTTCCGGTTCCGATAAGGTGGGTAGGGATAAATGTGAAAAAAATCGTGTAGCTCAAAAACAGTACCTACGGTTTTTGTGTCGATAAAAAAATCGGCACCCTTTGGATTTCGATAAAAAATAGAATATGTAAAAATGAACGGAAATGGTATTCTTGTTAGCTCGAATCGTTTTCTATCGAAACCAAAACGGTCCACAAATGTTCAATAAATCTTCCAATTTAAGAACCTCCTTAACCATTCATTACCTTGAGTCGACCTTTCCATATATATTTTTTTAAAAACGCTCCGTAGATTGATAAGCTGAGTACATTTGCAAGTAAAAATGAAACATTTATAATATTTTCAAAATCGAGACTCGGCAGATGCGTAAACGAATTTACGCCAAAAATATATATTTTAGCTTCCTCGAGAAATATCCGTACAGCATAAGCTGTGGGTGAATAGTAATATGGGATTTTGACACCAGATCGTCGCAGGGTACGCTTTTCCCCAGGCAACACTGCAGGATGTTTTGGGTACCACAGGACCTTATAATATTTGGGGCAGATACAGCGGGGGAGTTGAAACAGCATCAATAGGCCACATGCGGTATATTATGTGGGGAATAGACCGGGAAGATTTTTCGGGTGGTTAAGATCAAGAGAAAGAGAGAGAGAGAGAGAAAACAAAAAGGGAGTAAAAGACAACCACGAGGGGACGCGGTAATGGGCCTATTAGGCTGTCTCATTTAATAACAACCGGAGTAACAAGCACCCTCTTAGGTTACTTACGTTACTTAACGTGTGGGCTCTGTAATGTCGGCAAGGGAGGATGATGGGAAAGCGAACGAAAAGCAAGAGTAAAGAGAGGCGAGAGATGGAACATCGAGGGATGAACTTTTAGGGATTGTACAAAGGGAATAAGAGGGAGGATAGCGAAGAGTTTGGCCCGTTGCTATCGGATGTATTCTAACCATTGGGGACCTCCAACCCAACCCTCCAACAACATCAACGCCTACGCACACCTATATCGATTACTCAAATTCAAAAGGACGTATGGCCTCTTTGTAATCATGTACTTTATGCTCTCCTGACTTTGCATCTCGGTTAGGCCTACTGAATTCTCCCTCTTTCTCTCTCTCTCTCTCTCGTTTATTCGTCCACGGAACGGGGCTCAACGGATCCGAACAGAGAACATCATTGACTATACTCTACCCATCCGTGTCATCGGTCTGTTTATTTTCATTATTTATTAATTTGATTATTTTCTTATTGTTTATGATTTTTTATATTTTATACGGTTGAGGAAGGAGCTTGTGCTTTTGGAGATTTTTATCGATATCATTTTAATAGTATTTTTTAATTGCAGTATCATTAGTACTTTATTATTATTGAAAATTATTATTTTATCATTTTTATACCAAGGTACTTTTTAATACTTAATTAAATTCGAATACATGGAAGAAATGTGGTGGAATTAGAATAGGTAGGTAGCGTGTACCCGTGACGAAGAAATCAATATAAAAAATATATATATCTTTAAAATTAAATAAAAATATCATTGATAACAAAATAATTCATAATTGAAATAGATAATAAATTTAATTCATAATAAAATAGGGGGGGGGGGGGGGGGGGGGGGGGGGGGGGGGGGGGGGGGGGGGGGGGGGGGGGGCACTTCGACCAACATCTGCATAGGTTTTTCGCAGTTTCCCTGCGCTTGTCGCAGAAATCCCATAGCGAATACAGTACAGAAGGGAAAAGTCGGCTGAGGCCGCAAGGTGGGGGCTAGTAGGAAGAGTAGGGAGGTAGAGAAAGAGAGGGGAGTTGAGAAATAAAAGGGATGGAATTTGGATGTAGAAGGGAAAACGGAAAACGAAACAGTTGCGTTAAACGTAAAAACCAGCAAGAGTATACTTTGGAACTGGAGAATAATATTAGTATTAATAATATTAGTTTATATTAATAATAACAGTTAAATTAATACTCTTTGATTGACGGGAAGTTAGAAAATAGGGCGTGATAAAAATCAATTAATAAATCAATATCTATCTCTCTCTCTCTCTCTTATTTTTCTAAATTATTGATATTACTGATTATCCGGCTCAGTAGTCGACATTACACTGCTTTCATATATAGCTGTCAGCATTAGAGAAGAGAATTGTTTTCTACAAAGTATAAAACGTCACAATTTGTCCAAAAGTTTAATTACTAAGGCATAATAAATTTCTAAATTTCAGAACTATTTCTATTTCTCTGTCTGAAAGGAATCCCTGTGTAAATCTTCCTTTCTCTCTCTCTTTCTCTCTCTCTCTCTCTCGTACTCTCCCCCACTGTCCCAAGGGCTCGAGATGATTTTATCAGATTTGAGGTTCACCCCCTGCTCGTAATACGACAGTATGGAGCCTGCTAAAAGTGTATGTATGGAGTAGGACGTGTGGAATATACTGGCACGTAGAAAAAGAGGGCCCCCGACGAAAGTGATGCCAATGGGACATCAAGAACGCCCCCCTTCGATGTATCTTCAACACTGTGATGATGATGGGTGACGGTTGGATCGCTCGAATGGCTTGTTTTCCACCCGTTTACCATTTGATTAAGTTGCGGCCTCCGACGGACCGATCTTGTCTCACCCCAACGATTTATCCGGACGTTTTATTAATGTACATTCGCCGCGAGTATGCGTCATGAAGCTTCGTAAATTCAGCGTCACTAATACTGGATTTACGAAAGAAAACACTTCAACGAAGAAAACACATCAACGGTCCATATCTAATTAGGGAAACAATCGACAAAGTACGTGTTTTTTTTTCTTGGATATTTTGCGTATGAGTTGGTGCATTGATGAGTTTGTCTTCTAGGTGAGTCGATTGAGGTTGGGTTAGTACATTTTTAAACTTGATTTACCCCATCATGGAGTTAGGTAGGGTTGAGTTAGTACATTAATAAGTTTAAATTGTCCTGTAGTTGGGTTAGTATATATATATAAATGTGAGTAACTCAATAAGTTGAGTTAGTGCATTCATATATTAGAGTTGCTTGGTCACTGAATTAGAACATTAATAAATTATACATTGCTCTGTGGTTGAGTTAGGTTTGGTTGAGTGAGTAAATTAATAAACTCGAGTATCTCTGTGGTTGAGTTAGTAAATTAATAAATTTGAGT
Source organism: Ophioninae sp. A BG-2022a (assembly GCA_030523105.1). NCBI lineage: Eukaryota > Metazoa > Arthropoda > Insecta > Hymenoptera > Ichneumonidae > Ophioninae sp. A BG-2022a. The sequence continues at coordinate 124,547 of JAPYZI010000180.1, read as the reverse complement.
TGCACATCTCATGATCCATAAAGAAGTGTTGACTTCGATTTATTTATCGGTATTGAATAGTTCAATGAAGTTAACGGATATATTTCTCGAGTTTGAATGGAAAGCTCGCCATGGAAATCCTGAAATGAAATTCCTGGAAGCCTCGGGATTCGTTCTTTGATTTTCCCCGATTCGGAAGTGGATTGCTCGCAAAAGTTTCACCCTTGTCCTTTAGTCAGCATACCGGTAGTGTCACCGTTCGACGAGTATCTTCTGCTCTCCTTTGTTGCTCGGCGTCGGCCACTCGCGGTCGGGAGGGTTTGCAAAAAGCGAAAAAGAAGACAAGTCTTCTTGTTCAGACGCAGTCGTTGCCGTCGGACAGTTTATGGTTCAAAGCCCGAATAATCCACAATTGAGTCATACATATTTTTCGTATTTGTCGATGGATATACGTATCGTCGAAGTGGAAAAGAAATTTTTGAAAATATTTCTAAAAACAAATAAGTTTTGGCAAAGATGTTCTCGAATTGATGAACTTTTTGATTATTTTCTTTGCTTATTAGAGCCAACCATGGGAGCTTTAACTATGGACGATGTTTTTATTAATTTTATTATTATTATTACCAAAAATAATAAAATACAAATTAATAATAAATATAGAAATAGTAACGAAAATAAATCAATTAAAAAAGAAAGTCTAATAATTTAAATCAATTATATGACTTACGTTTTACGAATTTATTTACTTTGCAAATTATTTTTGATGAAAATAAGGTATTTTCAAAATGATTTGTCCTATTTTTTATACATTCATTTACATTAATATTTAATCAAATATTTTGAGCCAATTGTTGGAACTTACATAAACGCTTTCATTAAACGTCCCATTTCGAAAATACTAACAATAATCTTTTATCGATATATCTCTACCAATTGATAATTGTTTTCCACTTTGTTTTATTTTCAACTTTTGCTGTACACATTTTTATAAGAACTTGCCAAGCGAATAATTTCATATTGTGTTTGGGGTCGTTGAGTTCGTATGGAAAACTTGGATATGTAGCAATTAGGAAACGGCTGAATGATTGAGAATGTGCTCAGAGTGGACCTTATATTCGAGAAGAGTAAGGAGACCAGAAGACTGAATAATCCCGAAGGAATACGAGGAAGAGAAGGGAACCGAATGACTGCACGAGGGAAACCCTTAGAAGAGCATCAGATCTTTAACAGAGGCGAGTATCTTCAGGATCCCACTGGCATCAATCTGGCCATTCGTTGGGCTGGAGTGCCGAGTAGATATACGTGTAAGAGGGCATACATAAGGACCTGCGGGACCTTAGATCGTACCGGAGTGGGAAGGAAGTAAAGCGCAAGTTTCCGAACCCGATTTATTATTTAATCGGTCGAAGCACTTAGAGATTGTCGAGTCGAGTGCTCTTGACGGCCGCCTCGGTACCCCTTATATTTATAAATAGGCGGAAGAATAGGTTCCCTATTTTCTTTAAACGAACTTACCCTAAGATTACGTATTTCGTTTTCAACCGACTGCATAATAACTCGACACAATAAATACTGAGCGCTGTTGCTACAAGTCGACAAATTCCGAACGAAGAAATAAAAACTACAATTACGCCTAATCTTCATTAACAAAAAACTACGACGGATAACGTAATATAAGAACTAAAAAATAAAATTAATGAACTTTCTTTTAGCTCTATATATCAGCGCTAATATTATTTACGGATTATGGTAATAAAATACACTAGTCGTAGTTTTAAAAAATGGAAAAAGCAGAAAAGTGGAGGAAAAGGAGAGAAAAGGGACCACTCCAAAACCGGTAAGGGTGTACACGGAATAATGAGATAATAATAAAATAGAATAATATGAATTATCAAAATATGATATATTCCTATAATAAAAACATAGCAATTTCTATAATATATAATATAACAATACATTAGTTTTGTATTGTTTCTATGCTGATAATAAACGATTATTATGCATATATTATGATATTATTATATCTCTGTAATCATCGACTTTCCGATAAAAAATAATACACATTATTATATATTATGGGAATACCGCATTATTATTTCCATAATTACATACGAATGTATTAATATAATAAGAATATTATCATATTATGTAATAATATAATAATACAGAAAGGTATCAAATAATGTATTCATTAAAAATCCATTTCTCCAACTAGGACCATAACAATCTTTCGATCTTAGCATAATGTTTATTTTGCTATGCCGTTATTATTGCTAAAGGGATCTGTCGTACTTAACTATATTTCGGATAACTGTATTCTGAGCTTTTGTCGAGGAGGGCACAGAGAGGCCGAGATACTCGACTCGTGCGTTCACCGAGTCCTTTTGAATCCAGAAGTGTCCTGTCTCCTGAAAATGATTTTGCTCCATGCGAAATACCTCTTACGTGGCTGCGCAACGCGCAGATGTACTCGAGCGTACCAAGGATCTTCTCGAGGTTGACGCGCGCTTTGCCAACACTTGAAAATCCTTGAGGGCTCTTCAGAAATCCCTCACCTATCCTAATGCCCGTGTACAGTAGCTACGCTCGGATTTGCGCGAGGACTGAGCTATATGCACGCATGGATAATTCCGGTATGAATGTATTGGGGGTCAATCGATGTCTATTAGCCAATTCGCTCGAACCGACTGAAAGCGTACCGGTAAGCTCGCAGTTGAACGCACTCAAATCCTTCAAGGGCCACTTCTCGTCCTCAAGTAGAGAGTGAGAAAAGGACACGCTCGAAATAACTGTAGTACCAATTACACTTACGAGAGTAAACATAAGCGGCTTAGACTCCAGCATTAACGATAAATGGAACACACCGATTTCACCACCATCTTTTAATCGTGAAAAACGTTTTTGTCGCATAAATCGTTACCTAATTAAGTGACGTTCAGTTGGGAATCAACCACTGACTGCCATCGCGGTTGTAGGTATATTAGAGTGATACCGAAATTACGCTTTGAAACAAATGTTGCAATGGATTACCGGTCGATCTAGACACTGAGAAAAAAAATTTAATATATATAGGATTTATTAATATGAAATAAGTTTTTTCTTTCGGATATTATTGCCAAGAATTATATACGTTCGAATCAATCGATAAATATGAAATTCAATTACATCCGTTTTTGAATGTATAACAAATAAGTTTGAAGACAGAAGAAATCTTTAGTATGAGTGATCGTATATTTGATTTAAATATATATATATAAATATATATACTTTGGAAAAAAAACTCAGAAAATGTTTCAGAATGATATAAACGTTTATTTGATTTCGACATTTGACAATTTGTGAATATCAATTTTCTTTTTTCTCAGTGTATAGTCGACCCATACATAATCGAAGAATAAAAAAATCGATTATTTAGATTTTGCAACAAACTTCGAAAAATTGAAAAAAACTGAAAACCAAAAAGTCACCCACGCTCCATGCACAGATATACTGCAGTTCGATTCGGGATATACTGCAGTTGGATTTTATATAAAGCCATTAGTCTTTTATATTTCTACTATACTGAAGATAGTCACACTACTTGTGTTGTACCTGACAGATCACACATTGAACCTAACCTCGATTAATGTCGACAGATTTCACTTACAATAGAGAAAAAAACGCTGTGTTCGATGAAGAAATGCTTGATTGCAATCCAAGTTAGTTTTTTAGTACCTATTTGATCTTTGATTAATAACTGAAAAAACAGTAGAAAATAAGAAACTATAATTATACAAAAATAAATTTGTTGACTTGAAAAGAAAAGAAACTCAAGCAGTTATGTATCGTTTAGCGTACTTTAAGGGGTTAAGAGCAATATCAATTTTTCTCGAAAAATTGGAGTACATTCGCGTGAGGTTGAAACGTATAAACCATATCGAAAATTAAATGGAAACATTGATACTTATCAAACACGAAAGTCTGCCATTATGCTAATATTTCGCAAAGCTTAAAATGTCAAATTTGTCGACTTTACGTAAATGATCAATTTTCATACGATTTATTTCTATCCGGTTACATCATTGCTGAAGTATACTCGAATAACTCAATTTTCTACTACCGGATAACTGTATGGTCTCGCCGAGTATAATCCCTCGAGAATCTTGGATATAGACCGTAGTAGCCACAGACAGATTATCGAAGAGCTCGAAGTATTACCAGCTACTGGGGTTCACTTTCGAGGCTGCAAATACCCACAAAGAGGGTCATTAGCGGCCAACCAAAAGCCTTTTCGTTCGGAGAGAGAAAACGCCCCACAAAGGTAGAACTGACCGCTGCCTCGAGGATTCTCCTCCAGTTTACCATGGTCGCAAACTGCCTGACCATACGAGGAGTTACCGATCATTTCCGGTTGTAACCGTATGACCGCCATTTGAATAACGTCGCGACTTGTCATTATATTTAATTAATATTATTTACTTTTTTTTGTTTTCATTTTGGTCTCACTAAATCCACTCTTACTCTTTATTCTCCTTAAATCGTTGAGGGTTTTTACACTTATACCTTTTCTTCCTTTTCCGCCGTTTCTCTACTTCATCCCCTACGTTTTTGCATTTGCTCATTTTTCGAACCTAACTACAGATGACCCAGTATTTTCCTGATTCCTTGGTATACAAACTTTTTTTTACTAAAGTACGTACACCAAGGATGAGAAAAATTAGCTTTCCGCTAACCGGTCGATGCGCCAGCCAGAGTATGACTAAGCGGTCACCACACCCAGTATCACCCGCGCGTAGCGTTGCTCAACTTCAGTAATCGCCCGATGTTGATAAAAAGTTAGGCAGAATTCGGAAACATGTTGATTTACAAGTCTAGATCGTTTCGTACATGTTCGATTATACAAATAACTCATTTAATAATAAATCAACCCTTTTCAATTACACTAATGATTATTTTTCACTTTCAATGATCATTCAAGTAAAATTCGACAATATTGGCAGGCGCTCGACTAAGGTTGTATCAGTGACTGTACAGATGTTCCTACTGTCCAACAACAAAAATTTCTCAACTTGTATATCGAATCAATTCGTTCGAATCATCTTGTTGCTATCAATAATTACCGAAAAATTCAATATGTATTATGTTTTCCAATGATCGTTGATTCGAATTTAGCCCAATCCATCGTACGAACCAAAATTTGGATGGAACAATATTTTCATAAATTTTGTTGACTTGTTTCCATTCGTTTTACATTTGTAGAAGCTGCTTTACGATAAACGATATTGTTAAGTCGATAAACGATAAACGATATTGTTAAGTCGATATGCTCATAACTACTACTTCATTTACAGAACACTTTGAAAATAATCCTTGCCTCATTATTCTATCGAGAATCACCGTTACTCAAATTTTCATGGATTTTGTTAATCTCGTCAAATCCATCCAGCAAAAATTTAGTCAACGTTTATCTTCTAAACGTTTAAAAATAAAAAATCAACGGATGTCAGTACGAAAATTTAACAGTAACCAATAAAAGTACCAATATTTCGAAATTACTATCACACATACCAAATATCGCTTTACAAAACCTTTAATCCTTCAAGTTCCAGGATCGATACTACTTAATGATAGTAATACAAATAAAATTTAACCAGAGATAAAATGGCGCTTGGATATATAGTTGTATGCATGGGAGTGCATAGCTGTTAAATGATCGATCACAGGTGTCGAGTTGTGTATCGTTCCTTCCGAATCGTTTTACTTTGATCACAGTTTTTAATAGTCGGTCTACCGATTCTTGTTTTTTGAACTTCGTACTAAGCATAATTCGTTTTTGGGTTTGGTAATTATATATCGGATGCCATTTATAAAAAGATTCGCCGCGTTCATATTTTGAAGTTGTTGATAACGAGGCCACTCACGTTATCGTCCTTGTAAAACCTGATCTCGAAGAAGACTACAAGTTTGTTACATTCTAGGATTTTATTTATTTTACTTAATAATTAATTAATTGAACTATTCATTGATAATTAAAATCAGATCCAATAGTACTTATGAAAAACTAATAATTTTTATTAATAAGCAATAATGGAATTAGTTGACTATTAAGCAAAGTAAGTAAAACAATCATTTATGAAATAACGGTGATATCCTATAAAATTATTTTTTACTCTTAAATGTACTTTAAGTAAAATCTGTTGTGCTTATTTTTCCAAGATTATTTTCATCACCTCCTATCATCTTTTCGAATGGCCAAACTTCGATATTTTCTTTATCCAGCATATCAATTTCTAGATGTATTTATTATTCCTAAAAGTTCAATTCCGAAAAGTTTTATCTGCTATCGTCTGCACAGATATTTGCCATTGTATTGCCACTCGCAGAATTCTCCAGTTCTACGTTGATTAAAGAAACATTTTTAGTACATAATTTTTAGTAATTATTTACTAAAAATTACACCTCGCCTTTGCACATTTTCGTAATATTAACTTCAGTTTCCACAAATTCCTCAAAATATGTTTGAAATTGATCGGCATATTAATTCCTGTTTGTTTACAAAGTTAAACGTGTTTCGCGCAATGGTGGACGTATTCCCTAATATATTATTGTAATTACATATTCGGTAAATGATCGTTTCAATAAATATTCATCAGAATCGATTCATGGAGGATTTCAACAAATTCACTATTCATTATCTTTTTCACTAGCCGCGTGAAGAACGATTAGGTAAAACATTGACATACATATAACACTTCAGGTAAAAATGGTGAACGCCTACATTTATATATTCCTATGTGAATTTGGAAAAAGAGAAAAAAAAGATAAAAGTGAAAATACGAAATATGGAACAAGTGACGTCGTATCATCCGTGTGTTTTCAGCGTTTACTCGGCTTTTTCATGAAGATGAGTGCGAGCGAACGGAAAGCGATGCGATAATCAGCGAACCGTGTGCGCACGCCCGAAAATTCTAAGCTCCGAAAATGGTTTTGCCTCTCGTCTATCCATGCTACCATTTCTTTTTTTCCCGCTCTATCTTGCCTTTATGAAACGTGGAGTGCGGTTAAATGCGGGTCTCCTCTCTCACTTGGTGTACGTAAATTTCGAGCTGGTCGAAGTCTACGTATACCGCCGAAGGAAGAAACAACCGAAAGAGGTACAGGAAATATAGTCGAGTGCCAGTGAAAATCGATCGACCGTTTCGTCAGCTGAGACGCTTAAGAAAAATATATATACATCGTGGCAGCCGTACAAACGCTCTCTCGTGGTGTACTTCGATCGGTCTCGACGGGAATCCGTGAACCAGACGCTCAAGCCGAAATGCTCATAGCCTACTGCGAAAGTGATGCAGAAGGGCCTTACTTTTCCTCCGCGCATGGCAAAAGCGATTTGAAACGAAAAATCAAAAGACGAAGGTGGGGGAGTACGGATAAAACGGAATTACGATTGGTCGTTGGTTAAAGAAAATACGGTAGAAAACCCATTGGAGCGAAACAAAATTGATATGAAATCATAGGTAACAAGCAGCGTCGTGAATCAGTTGGATATCGGGCCGTTTCGTACCGTTGACTTGATTGGCAGCGACTCGGTCGACGGTGACTTGATCGATGGCGGCAACTTGATCAATCATTTTCGTAACCAAATGCGTAAACGCGTGTTGTATGAACTTGACGAAAACAACTGCCACAGCAAACAAGTCGAGCTTAGGCGGATATATACATCCATCATGGTAAAAAAAATCGATTTTTTTCAAATCTACAAGTCTTAAGAGGACGCGGTGAAAATTGCAAATGAACATCTCGATAAATAACGAAGTTACAGCCGAGAGAGTGAACGATTTTGGGACGTGCGCCGTGCTGCTTGTTTTATAGTGCCGAGGCGAGAGGCAGGTAGAAAAGAGACGCTTGCGTTAGATGCCGTCGAATCAATTTACAAAGACCCCGGCAATGACAAATTATTGGAACGCTGTGTTCGAGGACACAGACAAAACAGCAATGAGAGCTTCGACCAACTTCAACAATGGCGTCATGTCATTGTTAGGAGTCATGAACGTATCAAGAAAATCAGACATGTCAGTGGGTATCGCTTAGACGGATTTTTTTCGGCGCAGCGAAGATCATGCAACGACCGCGTTGATTTTTTATTTTTGTAATACATAGAATTTATCTTTTAGATAGAAAACTACCATTCTGAAGTTTCAAGTAGCGTTCCTAAAAAAACACAAAAATTATCTTTTTTCGTCTCCAATTTTCCGGTATAAGGTTCCTCACCAATGTAAAGCCCACCTTATTTGTTTTTGAGTACAAACAAACTATGAATGTTGAAATAAAACAAAAATATCTATTTAATCAGTTATTCAATAATTAACGTATTAATAATTATTTTGGTTCAGAAAACAACGTGCACTATCAACTAAAAGCTTTTTATAAAAAAGCGTCTTCTGGCCCTTATTCAGATCACTGTTCAAAATAAGGCCATACCCGTTGTAACTTCGTACAAAAAGAAATGTTTAAATATATAATCTTCAATTTTACACTTAAGTTTTGATAAGAACACGTATAGTGCTGACAGGCCCTATAGCAATATTGAAAACATTTTTTGTTTTCGAAAGTTTTGGTACGTCCAAATTGAATAAACGCCTACTTGCGATCACACGCGCTGCCTTCTATCGACTGCAAATTTGTTTGGGTTCGCCACAGAGCGGCGGTTGCTATGGCATTCGAAGTTAGACACCCAATGATCAGAGCTCAATCCGTTTAAATTTTTAGTTTTGAATATTTAAAACGCGGGCTTTATTGGGCACTGGGCCTTACATGGCTCAGGTACCTTGAATAGTTCCTCCTAATACCGATCTGATTTTCGATTTGTCACCTGCGTAGCATTTTGTATAAACTTCAGCGTGTACGATTCCTCTTCCCGATAATCTCAGCAACCAAGCGCGTAAACATATTTGTAGTCGAAAGTCACCAGCGACGAGTCGACGGTGCGTCACAACCCTTAGGCTGACAAAAGGAGAGTAAACGCACTTCCTTCTCGGTTTCTCTGTTGTTGCTGTTTTCTGAATATTTCAAGTTGTTTGTGGTGTTTGTCATACCTCCTTTGTTGTGTTTCGCTACCTCTCTTTCTCTTACTTCCTCGCTCTCTCTCTTAATCTCCCACGGCACCCTTCTTCTTTTCTTACGCTGAGAGATCCGTCTCTGGAAGCGCCAGAGATGCTTACAAACAGACGCTTGTCAGATTTCCTTTATCTTACCCCAGGCATCGGCAGCACCAGTTTGTACGATGCGAGACGACCGCTTTTCGTGAAGCCACACATTCGGTGTTATCCGCCGATCCCTTTTCACCTAACGAGGATACAACTAAAATAACCGTGCGGCCAATCCATTTGCCACAATTTTCGATTTCTAAATAGTTATTCTATGAATACAATTTGCTCCTTTTTTTGGGCGTATAAAATAGCTACAGTTGAATAAACAAATAATGCTTATTGAACAGGCCAAACTCATTAATTCTACCATCAAGGCAAATTTACTTATTCGACCGGAGAAATTCTGGAATATTTGCGCAATTTAATCGTTTATACTTTGTTACGTATTTGGTCTTTTTGACACGTATTTCTCGAAGTTGCGTATTAAAAATCGAGTTTCCGTTATAACCACTGTGAACTGTACAGCTATTAATTTTATAGACGTACAGTTGACATTGGAAAATAGAAACAATAAAATTGATGAATATAATCAAAAATCAAATTAATGAATAATGTGTTAAATAAATTATTAAATGTGAAGTTTGATCAAATTAATAAATTTGATCGGAAATCAAAGTGACAAATTTTATAAAAAACCAAACTGACAAGTTTGATAAAAAATCAAATTGAAGAACTAAAAAAAATCATATATTTCATTCTTCGAATAATACAAATGGACTCTAATCTTTTTTACTCTCTTACTTTCTACTGCACGATTTTCTACTCATAGATCCTCCATGAAAATATCCCTTACCAAAATGCCACCAAAACCCGACTTAGCAGGATTCCGAATCAGAAAGCGTTATTTTCCCGCGATTAAATATATTAAAAAGGAACAAATATCTTGAACGTGTACGTTCGTCCACGTTCGTTCCGTTGAAAATCTTGAATCGCGTCGTTTGTCATGACACGACTGGAACACGAGCAATGATGACAAAAGACCAATACAGTAGTTGGAGGGAGGAAAATTAGTGACGGAGGAGTTCGAAGAGTACACTAGATGTGCGACGGAGAAACGAAACGTTCTGATATGGCGAAAAAAAAACGGGGGATTTTTTGTGGCTTCACGAAGCCTGTACGTAAGTACGAACTAGTACGTGTACGATGTTATACAGATCCTCAAGAACGAGGAGGATCGAAACACCTACATAGACACGTACACGCTTCGAACAAATATCGAGTTGGTCACACATACGACAGATATGTGCTCCACTTATACCCTACGTGATACACTGTATACATAATCTACGTATATATAATCCGATACATAGTTGACCATAGTATATGTGTTTATCACCTGATCGCGATGATAATTCAATGTGCCGAAGGTAACTGTCACACTGTAACATTGCTTTCAAATTATTATCGGTGAAAGACTGTAAACCTGAACTCTGTGTCATTCATGAAACATCCGTTTCTGTAAAAAGGGCATATTTCACGAAATTCGATAATATTCAGTCTTGCACATTCGTCTCTTCTCCTTAGGTCTTTTCTAACCCTAAGATTTTCGAATACATTCTTCATTGGTAGTGTTTAATAAATTATAATACAATTTTTTTTTATTATTTATTTCCTCGCGGAAACGCGCCGTTAGCGCTGTTACTTGTCCCCTTCCATCTTACTATATTCAATTATTCCACCACGTTTCTTCCACCACATTTCTTCCCTGTTCCGTCATACTTCTTCCCTGTTGTATACATCACTAAAACCTACCTCCCATTGCGGCCACAGCCGGCTTACGCTACACTGTACCACATTTGCCAAGGGCACGGGGAAACTGTGGAAAACCCGGGGGTGGGATAGAAAACCCGAACTTGGATTGGCCAGAAAGCTCAAAATTTCGAATTTTTATATTCCGAAACGACAAATTTTACGACAAAAAAATTTTACGACAAATTGCGTAAAATTTCGTAACGCTCGTGCCAGCAAAAGCTTACACAGTGGACTGTAAATAGCTGGGCATCATTTGTACTCCAAATTGCAAGCTTTTTCTGACACGAACTTTACGAAATTTGCAGTTTCGGAATATAAAAATTCGGAATTTCGAGACTTCTGGTCAATCCAAGTTCGGGTTTACTACCCCACCCCAAAAACCGTACAAAAAGTTTTTCCAAAAAATCTAACACACCGGACATAAAATTAATGATCCGAAATACAAAAGGAAAATGATAGAAATATTATATAAATACAATACCGACGCAATAAAAAAAATGCAACGCAAATCCAACACGAACACAATACAAAATCGAATTTTAAAAAATTCAATACAATAGCAAAAAATATAAAAATCCAAACAAGGTTAGGATCCAATTACGTTATCACAGTGATCGAGGCTCCACAGCGCAATCTTGCTCGCAACCCTGTCTTGTATCGTTTACGCCTGTTTCGTAGAAAAGGTCCAGGTCTAAAATTTGATCGCCTCTACACGATGTCTCTTCACTTAGGCGTCGCTATACTTTGGAGCAACCTCCCTCAAGAGGATCTTCCTGGCCCGATATTTTTTTCGTTTCAATTGACACCTCCCGTTGAAACCAGTGAGTGCCATCGGACTCATTCCTGTCAGCCGTATAGCTCCCGGGGCGCTGCTAGATTAGCGTCTTGATTTGTTACACGCGCAACCGTCTACCGGACAGGGTTAACCGAGTTGGATGGACAGTTTCGGTTCACCACACACGAAGAGTTTTCTCCACACGCATACCAAAATACACGTGTAAGCACGAGAAATCGTGATAGTATTGGCAATAAAAATATCCAAATAATGTGAGTGAATTTTGTGTATCGAAAACTTTTTGTAACAATTTTTCACAGTCGAGGTCATTAAGTTCGGCACATTTTTTAAGATGTCGGATGAATGATTCTCTTGACCTCTGAATTCTTTCTGGTGTGATAGCGGCGCAGGTTATTCAACGGATCCAATAATGCCAATTGACGGAGATTTTTCTATTATTTCCAAACATTGGCGTTGTAAACATTGTAATGGACAGAAGGAATTGTCAAAAGGAATTGACAGAAGGACTTGACAAAAGGAATTGACAGAAGGAATTGACAAAAGGAACTGACAGAAGGAATTGACAGAAAGAATTGACAGAAGGGATTAACAGACACATTGTAATAGACAGAAGAATGTTTCCGATCTGCTATGTTTACCAATAGTACGAGGTATGGTTATTAAATAACCGGACTGAAGTCATAACACTTTTTATTCGTCACCAATAACAGCAGAATTTTTATCGCCTTCAATGTACTCTCCTTGGCGATCCTTACGTCACGAAAGAGAGTTAAGCCTACGTCCATAAATAAATCGTCCACCCTATATATATAACCTAACGATGTATAAGCGAAACCAGAGAGTTGGGCGGAAGTCGGAAAGTTGAATGGCGGATTTCTCGAACCTTGTCGTATACCGAGATCCGGTTAGGCAGAGATATACTAGTCGTTGCTGATTGTTAGCACAAGGGAACACTTTCAACGTCAATACACGACGACAAACTTGGAAACTGGATTTGCTCAATGAAATCTCTTTATCGATCGTTCCATATTCCTTAGGTATATTGATTTTAAGCAATTTTACAATAGACATTCTGGTTGATGAAACTGAGCTATTATTACGGGTCAGCATCAATGAGCTTTTTCACAACCTCGGACGCGTTTTTGTAACCAATTTCTCACGTTACAATTGAGATAGAAGTGGATGAGCAGTCGAGCAAAAAGCTAATTGAAAAATCGTGGATTTTCGAGTCTAAAACGTATCCTACATGTTTGGGTTTACAAATAGCGAAATGAAGAATAAAATAATATTGAGAAAAATAAATTTTCTACATTTAATAATAATTCAAGTTAAATTCAATTTTTTAAACAAAATTTCTTCAATTTTCAAATTGACTGGATACGTACGAATAATTTTAGTATTATTAATAATTACCCGAATACTCGGTATATATTGAGTTTTCCAATGATGGCTGATTCATTAATCGTCAAAAATCATCATCGTCACAAATCATTCGCTACTTTATAAATTGACTGGAAAACACGATAATACGTTCTATTCATTTGAATCCTAGCCGAATAAATCTCTCAATCCAGAATCGAGATGATACAAATTTGTAAGAATTTCTGGCATATAAATTCATATTTTCACAACTACTATTATTTAGAGAAAAATTCGAAACTAATTCGTGTATTGTAGTATTATTCGCAGCGTTTGTATTTAATTGGCGATTTTTCAATATCCGTCCAAAAATACCTTAAGGTCAATTTTTTGAACGAATTTTACTCAATGATTAAACATTTTCAATGTTGAATAATAATACGAATTGTTCAGAGCTTGATGCTCGGTTCAACCAAAAAACAATTGAATGCCTATGCGAAAACTGGGGTCGCAAAAATTGTGAGATTCTGTCGATTGTCTACACGTCCTTAATCTTTTGTAACGTAAAATATACACTGACCGTGAAAAATCATGGACGTTTCATGAACAACTCTAGATATTTACAATATGAATTCTGGGCACCACGCGCTATGTATGGGGGAGAAAAATATCATATTTCCATGAAGCCGCAGTAGGATAGCAGCAGTTGGAGAAAAATATTGAATTTCCAGTGTAACTCTAGTAAGGCAGCGAGTTGGAATTAGCAACAAAACAAGAGTCACCATTGTGTACACTTATTGTACAATTCAACTGCAGTTTCTAAATTTCTCAAACACTTTTAATTTTCATTACCTTCAACCGTAGTAACACATTTTGCTTCATTTGTAGAATTAATTGTGATTTTAAAAAATTTTCAAATAATCAATATTTATTATATACATATAATTAATAAATTTAATTGAATTTTTTATATTGAATAACAATTTTTATTTATAAATATAAAATATGAAATTCATTGATGTGTAATGTGTAATATGTTTATTCAAATTTGTCCGAAATAAAGGATTGAAAATCCACCCCTCTTTGCGCATGCACTGACTTATATGGCAATATACATATGTCACTAAGCTTGGAATCGCAATAAAGCCTTTGTTTGAGCTTACTATATTCTCCTGGTGACGTCGGGATTACACTCTCATATTTATGGAAGAATAATAAATGTTTTCCAGCTTCAATAAAAAATACTATTCTCGAAGATTATAACATTTCAGAAAAACGAAGTAACGATTAAAATATTATCTCGTTTTAAATCAAATATTATATATCTGTAGTGAAACGATCGAATTTTATTATAAGTTCACAAGTTTCTTCATATTTTTAATAACAAATGAATTATTTTTTATAGGGATTACTCACCATATATTTCAATATAGAATTTTTATCGTTATTGTTGTACAAAGTATTTTTATACAAAATATAAGATCGGGCGCAAAAAATCAAAAATAAAATTACGTTCCGGTGGGATCTTGAACAGGGAAGAAATGTAGAGGAAATGTGAGTAGGGAGAAAGAGGAAGGAGACAGATAAAGGCGTTAACGGAGCGTACCAGTGAGAAAGCAATTAATATATTTTCATTGGTGCCTAATAATTAAAGAATCAGTAATATTGCCTATGTATTTATATTAATATTACATATTCAAGATATTAAATTTAATATCAAAATGTCCTAAAATTTGAAAAAACGATTTTTGAATATCACTAAAAATAATAAACTGAAAAGAAGGGGGAATTGCGTTGCAACGATGCTGATGTTTCCGTGTGATATTTGAGTGAAATACGCTATGCAGCATCAATAACCACACGTTTCGTGTAACTCGTAAAGAAACGTGACAAACATCATTAAATAGCGTCAGCAACCTTCTAATAAATGATTAATTAAATTGCGTGTAATCTCGTTTCAGGCTGGGTCTAATACCCTCGTTCATAACGAGCCAATATCCGGTCGGTCTTAACGTCGGTGGTGTATTCTTGCCGGCCTCGCTTCAGCATCAGCTTCATCAATTACAGCATCAGCATCACTCGAGATTGGCCGCCGCAGCAGCGAGTTCGGCACTTAGCAACGCGAGCCAATCGGAAATGGCCGAAGTCGAGGCAGCGGCGATAAGGGGTGTATTGCCGGGTAACGGGGGTTGGCCGTTCCTTTGGAGGCCTGCTCACGGCCTTCAGGGACTCGATCATCCGCCAGGATCGAACGACTTGATAAACTCCCTCAGCCGGGTCAGCCCTGCCTCCGCGACGATTCCCCCTCGTGGTGAGTCTGCCCACAGACGTTATTTTCCCCTAGGGTGACTAGGGAACAAAAAGAACTAAATTTCCGAGCCTGCGCGAACTTAGCTCGCCGCCGGTCAATTACGAATTGATTAAAACGTAATCTAGGCTATCGCTCTTTCCATTCACACGTAACTCAAACGTAAATATATATGAAGAAGCCATATTTAACGGAAACTCAAAAGTTGCAGTCACGTGACAAACGCTTTGGCTCGTTTTATCTCCCTCGTTATTTTCCAAAACGTTATACCATCATCCAATCGTTAATTCGGTGGACGCAATTAACATTCGTGCGAATTAAGATACGATCGGTCGTTAAGCTTAGTGTTCAAGTGCACCTATTACTTCGTAGCCACACCCTGCCTAAATATGAGACCAGACTTCGGCGCAGTCTAGCGTGATGGACGTTGCATTTTTTTAAAAGGGCATATGACAGGTAAAAATGAGTTTGCGGGGCTTATCGTTTCAAGGTGTAACCGGATGAATATTTTGAAATCCGAAAGTTTTTTAAACATTTGGGAAATGGTGTTTCTTGATGGAGTAATGATACATGGATTATTTCAGAACATTTCTCTTATCAATTTACTAGCCGTGGACGTATGAATTTAACACAGTTCCTTATGGGAAATCAGCTTTGGCAGACATAAATAGTTGCGCAGCGAATGGTGCTAAATAAACAAAAATTCTGTAAATATTTAATCAGCAAGATTTTTACTCGTACCATTGATTAGACTAAGCTTCGAATGAGTAGACCGCGTTGTCGCGTTTGTCGGTCAACTTATGAATTATTTAATTTAAAGATGAATTAATCAGTGATCATTCGAGAACTCAGTATATATTAAGTTTCATGATAATTATTGATAGAAATAAGCTGATCCAAACGTATTAATACAGATTTAAAACTGAGAAATTTTGTTTGCAGGACAGTTGGAACTGTCCTAATGTTATCGAACGCGACTTGAATTATTATCGAAAGTTGCAAATTAACATTTCTAAATGTAAATTTATTATAAATCAGCTATTCGCAAGGCTAAACATGTATTTCACGATCTAGACTCGCAAATCCACAATTTCCCCATTTTCAACTAACTTTCATTCTATACAGTGACACCTGTAAACACATCTGTAAAAGAAAATTTGTAATTTTCAAATAAAAATCGACCCACGTTAACCATCTTCTTAATTTACAAAAAAATGAAACATATTCACACGTATCGCGACTATACAAAAATAAATTTACGGAAGAAGTTTGTAAAAAACAATTCTAATGGTTGCCGATTTAAAATCAACTTTTTCCCGATGGTTCACCGAGTAATCTTAAGGGTCCTAGCTCAACTGTACGAGGTGATCAAACCAAATTAATAAAAATGAATTAATTATTGATTAATGGCCCATTGTAATTGATTAATTGATTAATTAGTAGTGTCGCTATTCACGAATGACCAAAAATTTTCAACAATAAACATTTTTAATAATTCGGCCTTTTACGTCATACGAAGAGAAAAAAGGTTGATCTTCCGCACAGCGAGGGGTCTTTGTTAGGGTAAAAGAGCTTTTGGTTTTCTCCCTGACTCAGTATCTCTCGTCCTTTACACGTGTGTCCTCTCATCACAGGCTTCGCTTGAAAGAGGGTGCGATTTAAATTTCCGAGGGATATTTCGGAGGCAGGATTTCAGAGCTTTGTGAAGGGAAGTTGCTTTGAGTCGTAAAGTCTGGCCTAGCATTTAGCCGGACCGCGTCGTATCTACGAAGAGAAACGTTAAGCCCGGACGAGTGAAATTTACCGGAACTAGTCGAGGAGTTTTATGGAATATAAAGTCGAAGTTAAACGTTGGAGAGGGTCATAGGTCAAGGAGAAAAAGATAATGTGACAAATGGTGTTAGCACCGTGCACTTGTACATTGATATCACCCTTAGAAACGTTCAATTCGAAGATTCAAGTTTCAACTTGAAGATTCCATCGTTGAAAACTCAACGAAATTTATTTTTATATTTTTCTCTTTCATTTTTAGTAATTTATTAAATATTTTTCAAATTCATAATCTATATTTCTAATAGACTCCAACAATTATTAAAAATAATTCCTAACGATTCTTGTGAAAAAATGTTACTATTGGAACAGAGTCATTTTCGTTGTACTCCAACATTTGAAAGTATCGTGACATAAATTGGTGAGGTACCTGAACATATATACCCCTTTTGCATATTTGTGGAATCAAATTTCTCGAGGCTTATTAATAAAAACCAAGATCAATGAACCGAGCTATATTACAGGCACCATAAATCATTAATTATATTCGATTAAACTCACGTTACATTAAACTCGATGAAAATTAATTTTTATTCGGACGTTAGATAGAGACCTTATAAATAAGATTCTATTATATATAACGTTGGATTATATATTTATAAATAGAAGTACAATTCCGATTAGACTGGATTATATACATGTTAGATTCGATAAAAATGAACTATGAAAATATTAATGAATCGTAATTAAAATTATAATTGAAAAATGTATCGTTGAGTATGGTATTTCAATTGATTGGATTCGATGAATACAATGTGATTTTCAAAATATCATTTACACTGGGATAAAAACGAACCTTCAAATTTTTACAGTCGTGATATTAATATTACATAAAATTATATCACGACATAATACAATATACTATTATAATTGATATCTACTATATATTGATTAATTAAATATTAATTTATATAAAACAAAAATTATTATATTAAAACAATTGAATATTAATTGATGAAAATAATGTTGAATCAATATTATAACAATACACATTATCAGAAGATAATAATAACATTGATTAATATAATTATAATCAATTATTGAGTAATCATTGTATTTTTAAAGCCAAAAAAAGGAGTGATCAGGATAACGAAGCTAAGGCAGATTGTACATTATAATCGAATTACCAACTAGACGTGTGTATTTATCCCCCCCCCCCCCCCCCCCGGCCCAGTATACCGTTCAACGCTTGTGCGTGCGCAAATAAATTACAAGAGCGAGAGGCTCGATAAGATAAGATGCACACGCATCGTGTACGACTATATATTCTTAAGGCTTCCATGGCTTCCGCCATGACAAACCAACGTCGATCACCTTACCCGTCGATCGTTTTGCTCCTGCAGCCTTTTCTGCCTAAGTACTCACCCTATTACAGCTCATGAAGCGTCACTCGCTTGTCCCTCGGAGAAACCAGCCAATAAGGCTTTAAAGTTCCAACAATTCTGTCTCCGCTCTCGAAAACTGATGACTCGTTAATTGTAGAAGATCAACATAACCTCGCAAACATTTACATTTTTGCAATAAAAATCATAAACATTTACATTATTTCGATAAAACGGCTTCAACTGTTTTTGTTTAACCTCAAAAAAGTTTCGTCATTGAGAAATTCGAGTCGAACAATTTTCGTTATCTCTCAGGTACCCGTATGTCACGAGGTGCAGCTTTTACTTAGCCTCAAGGACTCGTAGAAGGTCGACATAATCTCACAAACTTTCGAAATCCGTTTTCTCATCGCCGATTAAATTTTGAATAAAAGATTCGAGCATCGATAGAACGCTCCGCACAGTTCATAGACACAGAGGTTGACGCTTTTGTTTAACGATGACCAATGTTGAATACTTGAGAAATTTCGGTTTGAGATATTTCGACTATACAACATCTTAGACGTGCCCTGAATGTCAATAGTCCAATCAGTAATAATCGATAAAAAAAAAAGTTTCGTATGAAAATCCGTATCATCCCCGTAAGAAGGCCAAATCGAAAGACGACCATAATCAATCTTGTGAAATCGTTGACTATGACGCTTTCAGATGACGCGGATGACGATAATCGTTCGGAGGTGCGTTTGCACCAATCCGCGCGAAGTCCAACGGGGAACGGCCAAGACGACCTCGGTGATACCGAGGACGTCGCCGATTTGAGCGACGGGGACGAATCGGGAATAACAGGAGGTAGAAGCAGCGCCGTAGGTCACAATTCCAGCGGATCGGGTGGTCAGTGCATCCAGCAATCCGTGGATTCCTGCGATTCCGGGAAGATAAAGAGAAAAAAGAAGACGAGAACGGTGTTCTCGAGATCGCAGGTCTTCCAGTTGGAGAGTACGTTTGATCGAAAGCGATATTTGTCGTCGTCGGAGAGGGCAGGCCTCGCGGCCTCCCTAGGCCTCACCGAGACCCAAGTGAAGATATGGTTCCAGAACCGTCGCAACAAGTGGAAACGTCAGGTCGCCGCTGAACTCGAAGCCGCTAATATGGCACACGCGACCCAAAGACTCGTCAGGATTCCGGTTTTGTATCATGACGCGACCGTTGGGAATTCAGTCGTGAGTGGTGCCTCGGGTAACGGTATCGGTAATTCGGTAACTTCCAGTGTTGCGCAGTCCCCGGTGACCGCTGGTATGCCCCACAGCGTTGGGGTCGGCACTTCCGGTTGCGGAGTACCGACCGGTGGACCAGCGATATTTTATTCCCATCACCAACACCAGCATCATCATCATCCATCCCACGTTCAAGCTCACAGCATGCTCACCCATCAAGTACATCCCCAACCACCGCCACCACCTCCACCACCTCCGAATCCACAACCACCGCCCCAATCGTCCCAATAACCCTTTAACGCGTCTCGCGAAAATGGACATTTCCAACAAAATCGAATTCCAAAGTTTCAATCCGCCGGGAACTTCGAGCTGGATTCCTCCGACTTGGATAATGATAAAAACCGTAAGGACCATCTTTGGGAACGTTCCTTCAGAACGGATACCATCTCCCATGGATTTCGTCAAGGATTTCACCCTCCCGAGGAAAATCCACTTCCCGTGACAATCAAGAATTTCGACGGATTACGGAACAAGTCGGATCGCGGAGTACAAACGACTT
Organism: Ophioninae sp. A BG-2022a; assembly: GCA_030523105.1. NCBI lineage: Eukaryota > Metazoa > Arthropoda > Insecta > Hymenoptera > Ichneumonidae > Ophioninae sp. A BG-2022a. The sequence goes on along the minus strand of JAPYZI010000180.1, from coordinate 104,243 downwards.
TGGACGGTGATACACGACGGTCGATCGATCGGGTGCCGATCGACAACTCCGAGTGGACCGTTCAATCCGCGATTATTAATCGTAAGCGTCCGATTGTCCTTGTCGTTAATATCGACGAATAAACGGATGATTGCCTACGTGTCAATATAACGAAAGAATAAGAACGTGAATAAGAATTATTGCGTCACTATATATCATGGGAGTTTCTTTATTCTTACATATTGAATCTTATTTCCTCTTTGATCTTCGTGAATCAAGCTCCGCTTTATTTTTATATCGATGGTTCGCTGTCTGCCGGAAGTCCATCCCGAATGCATGGGCGCGGGTTGCCTTCGTTGAGAATTCCGAGTTGTAGGAGGTAGAAATATTGGGTACGTATGATCTAAAACCTTGCTTTTCTCGCCCTAACTCAAAATCTAACGAATCATGGATCACGGTATTCGTTACCTGAATTAGTTTAATCTCTCCTTCAGAAACGTAACCCGTAAATTTACCGCTTCGTCCGTAAACGTTTTTCCAATACTTCCCATGGATGTTTCCAGTTTATTAAGGAGCCATCGTTTTCTTAACTGTATTTCACTCCCTTGATACATTCGAACAATTCTGAAAAAATTCATGCTGCCGTTCGAAACATTAATTTTGAAATTCTTATCCTGAAATCTTGGAAACGATGTATTGTCAGTTATTTATTGTGAATTGAACGAAGACCGTTCCCAAACGAAAACGTTTTCGTTCGGTTACGAAATATCCAAGAATACAAAGTTTCAAGTATCTTCAAAAGCTCCCATCGTACTTAAAACTGTGACAATTAATAATTGACGTTCAAGAATGCAATTTTTCAAAGCGGACATAAACACGAGGAGTGCAACCTCGTTATCCTTGATATTAAAGAGTTTGTGAATTCGCGTTGTGTCGGCATCGATGCTTCAGCCCCGATTCACTCGACTCGACTCGACGAGATGTATCTTCATTCGATTTTTTGTCCCGTTCCAATCCGAGAAGTCCCAAGGGATAATAAATAAATCGCGATACGTTCCTGACGCTTGTCTGTTGCGTTTCATTTTTAGTCGTTTTATTTCCGTGATCCCGGGGTATGAAAATGAAACGGATAGAAACAGAGGAGTTAAGAAACAAGAGAGCAGGGACTGCCTGAAATATCCACCTGGGAAAGAGAGTCGCCTCATACCTCGAGTCACCAGCTAGCAATCTGGCTACCCCTTAAAGAGTATTCTCGCTTCCCCGCGATCTGCGTATGTGAGTGCACCGGTACGTAACTTCAACCGAAGTTCTCTCTTATCCCACGCAATCAGGCTGAGCGCTTTCGTACTCGGAATTGTCGTAGTGAGAGAGAGAGAGAGAGAGAAAGAGAGAGAAAGAGGAACAACTTCTCATCGACTCGGAGAACTCGGAAGCCGCGATATTCCAGACAGCCGCACCTTCTCCTACCGCCTTTTTCACGTATTCTCCTATCTCTTTGACTGGCGGCTCGTTCGAGCGCGAGGGACTCGCACGTTAAAAGTGTTTTACGATTTCTGTCAACGTCTGCAATAAGGAGCACCGAGACAGTGAGGTATTGAAACGGTGCGACGGAAATATAATAAATATAAATCATATCTGCGAATCGGTTGAATTCAGTTGGAACGATTAACGTATGGATGTCGGGTACCGAAGATATCCTGACTCCTGTGACCCATGCCCAACAATGTTTCGTGCAATAGGTACTATCAACGCAATTACATTTTCGAAGTGCTCGATAGGCCGGCTCGATTTTCGTAGATCCGTCACGTTTATCAGTATTTCGATATCTGATATAAGAGGAAAAAACTTTTTAAAATGACAACGTTTTAATACGAAAGAATTCGAAAAAAATAATAAATAAAACCGTGAAAAGATACAAGAAAAAAAATCACGGAAAATGGGATAACGTAATAAAAAGAAGTGATGAAAAATACGAAAAAAATAACTAATTAAGAAAAATAAGGTAAAATTTCATGAAATCCGTCCTTCATCCCCACTGGGCAAAGATACACTCCTGCGCCCTCTGGAGATTACTTTCAATCGAAAGATGGCAGTGTTTGTATTAGCAAGCCAGCCTCGTTAAGTCTAGTTGACCCACTCAAGTTCGATTTAAAATTGATTAATCTATAGACGTGCCGTAACGCTCACCGGCCCATATGTGACCGAATTCCGACTCGGGGTGACGTAAGTTAGATTCAGAGTGATCCATGCTAGATTTCTGAAGCTGTTACTTCGTGGCCCTGGCTTAGGAAACGACGGCTAACTCTGACAATCCTCAACAACGCTGTCAATGTTAATGATTTCACAGACATCTAGACTCGCATCTTCGAGCCTCTACATGACCTAGCCTCCATCAGACTACACAGGACTGTGAAGGAAGTATAAAAAAGAACTGAAGCACGATTTTTTTCAGAGACACCGAAGAGTGCCACGGGTATAAGGATTGTCTCAGGTGAGAAAGGCACACCGCGAATGATCACTACCGTACCAATAGAGGTTTGCAGAAACATCGAGCGAAGTACACCGAACGCCAACGTACGCGGAAAATTCCAAACCGCGTTCTGCATTATCTCCCTTCTTTCTACACTTGCTTTTCCTTTATCGACTTCGCCGTATCTCTCTCTCTCTCTTTCTCTTCGAAGGTGGTATTTCTCTCTTTTAACGTTTCTCCTCACTCAGTTTTCCAAATGCCGTGCTCGCATTCGGGGAGCGAGGTATATGCGGCTTTCGTAAGTACGTGCACTTCAATCATCGTTCTCACACCCCGTCGCGCTCCATCGCACCTTCGTTCTTTCGCCTCTGATCTCCTGAACGCCCCAGTCTTTCATCCGAGCACCAGGGCATCGTTGAAGATCCTCCTTGCTCTATCTTTTTTTTTCTTCTTTTTTTTTCCTCGCACTCAATCTCTCTTTCTCTCTATTCGCACGAATTCGTACCTATATACGAAATGCAGACAAACGGCATCCGTATCTCAACACCGCAGAAGACCTTTCTTTGTTTGTTGTTCATCCGTTGCCCTATCATATCTACTGTATGTTATCTCGGTTTGTCTTCTCGCCTTTTTTTTCGCTTGGGATGCAACAACGTAAATCTCTACAATTCAGTCCCCGGCATCCGCGACTGAACCTCCCCTAACTTTCGAATATACTCCTATGGGACTCTACTTGATTTCAGCTGTACGTAGTACCGTAAGCCTCGAAGGAATCAAAGGATGATTCCACGAGTAAAACGAATAATCGATCAGTGATTCAATACACATCTGAAATTGTCGCCAAACTTCTCCCGGATCTCGAAATTTCATGGATTCTTTAAAAACACTTGAGGACTGATTTTTTTTTTTAGATCTGGGATACGACGCTCGGAATATATTGTTTAATTAATTCATAGGCTCGATGGTTCTAACTCGCACTCCCGATTTTACCTCCTTAAAGCTTTCCTAAAACGAGTCTGCAATTATGGTGATAAGGCTAGATACAAAGTTTCGGGGATTTAACTTAAAAAAAGACGGTTTTGATAGCCGCATCTTCTACTTTACCGTCTTGGAAAAGGATTTTGGTAACACCTTTTTGCGAAGTATTTTGTAAATATTTTTTGGGTAAGTTTCAAAAAATCGGGGTTTTTTGCACTATCGGATAGAATTATCGCACACTGAATTATCGCACACATTCTCTCCAATTTTTAAATCGAAATTCAAATTATTACGGTCGCTACAGCGTTTCTTGTAGAAAGGGAACTGCGCAAGACTGCGCGGGACTACAATCTTTAAACGCGTTTTTCTCGGAACAATGTTTTTCAAAACGGTATCCACTCTCAAAGGAAGAGTTTTGAAGATATCTATTTCCAATGTTGAGAGAACATGTTTAACGTCATTCTCTATCGCGCTATGGAGTTTTTTTTTAATTTGACAAAATGGCCGCGGTTTGAACGAAAAGTATAAAATTTGGCTCTTTTTCGACAGTTTTGCGTAAAAAAAATAGAAAGTTTTGAAAAAAAAACTTTCATAGCGCGATAGAGAATGACGTTAAAAATGTTCTCTCAAAATTGGAAATAGATATCTCCAAACCGTTTTGAAAAACACTATTTCGATAAAAACGCGTTTAAAGATTGTAGTCCGGCTCCGTTTCCTTTCCACAAGAAACGCTGCAGATACCGTAATAATTTGAATTTTGAGTAAAAAATTTGAAATAACATTTAAACACTGTATACTATACGATAATGCAAAAAAATAACGATTTTTTGAAAATTTGACACTGAGACGATCCCTCAAGAGACTATTTTCATAAACGTTCTCCGAGCGACACTCCATATAAATAGAATTTTCACCAAATTTCACCGAAAATACAAACGAATGACCAAACGTAAATATTAAGGGCTATATCCGTAAATATTATTAAATATTACGGGCATAGCCCCTAATATTTACGTTTGGTCCGATCATCGTACTAAACCAGTCGTGCGAATGTTTCGAATGCTGCGCGAACTTGTTTACGTTTTCAGCCAAAAATTCTCGAACGTAAATCGTAGGTTAAGGGATTAAGAAAACTGTCGCAAAAATTCAAAAGCTTTTAAAAGTAAAGTTTTTTAAAAATAAATTTTTGCATTCTTGAAAAGTGCACTTAGCACTTCAATGAAAGTGTTTGAAAAATGACACCCTGATTGAACTTAACTAAAAGTGTCTCAAAAATACAACACTTTCTGAAAGTGTGCTTTCTAAATAAAGTAAAATCTCTTTTAAAGGCATGACGAACACGCCTCCGTCCACATCGGAATTTCGAAACCACTATTCTTTCAACCAACTGAACCAATTGGTATGAAATTTGTTATGTGCATTCAAGACGATGGCACCGAGGGCCTCCTGCGCGCCATTTTTCGTAAAAACATGTCATCCTTGAGAAATCGCGACGAGAAACCAACAACGTTCCTCCGTCCACTTCAAACTTTTGAAACCACTATTCTCTCAAACGGTTGAAGCAATCGGCACAAAATTTGTTGTGTGTATCGAGGACGATGGCACCGAGGTCCCCCCGGTCGACATTTTGAATAAAAACGTTTCATTATTCAGAAATCACGGTTTAAAACGTTTCGACTATCTCTCTCGCACTCGTGTATCGCATGGTTAATGTTCGTCATGCCCTTAAATTAAAGTAACAAAACCAGGCTTTCCTTAAAAAGTGAAGTCTTCAATGATGGTGATAAGGCTAGTCTTTCCTCTACAAATATTAGTACATTCGATGACTTTTCTATTGACCGTCCACGTTAAACAAATTCTCAACGCGTTCGAGTCGATTCGTCCGTCCTTAGCTAAACGTTGATGATGCGGCCATATGGAAGGAGATTTCATCGATTCGTTAAGCCGGAACACGGGAAGGGAAGGCGCCATAGGCCACGCAGGGCAGGTATCAAATTTTACTTTGGCCCCGTATGATGTAGCCCGCGAGAGGATCGAAAGTTTGTAGGGTGTGACGCGAGTCCGAGAGACCATTGTCGCCCCGACAATCTGGAGTCGAATTGCCAGCTCCGTCGCTTTCCTTCCCTTTCTCTCTTTCTCCCTCTCACCCTCTACTTTCATCCTTCTCTTGCGAACGTTCCAAATGTGTTTTTGGTTCTTCCAATATATATATATATATATATGAAATACACATACGTGCCCTGAAGTAATTCAACGCGTAAAGGGGATGACAATGGGGCTGCGAAGCCCGTTGCCCACACCCTCGAAACGAGACTGGTACAGTCTATATACACGTCCCCTCTTCTTTTTATTTTCCTCTCCATTCTCCACTTACGTTTTCTCTTTCACTCACCGGTGCTCTATAGTGGATATATACTTGGGTAATGATCGTGTTACTGGTGTGTTTGTCGAAAGCCCGCGAGAAAAATTGCCTAATAACGTGACGAATACTTCTTTAGACCACCCCTCCCTGACAAAAAGGTGAAAGAAATAATATAGATCATAAGAACGGAAAAAAAACACGGACGCACCCTCCCGCCCCTCCAGGCTTTTTCCAAAACTTCGTTTCGAAAATTCGAGTCAGAATTGTAAGGATTATAACGTATTGTGAAAAGAGTGTATTGGATAAAATAGATTTTCGATGAATCTTTTGACGGATATCGTTATTTGAATCGAATGTGAATGGTTAGGTTGTTGGTCAATGTTATTTCAATACTGAAGGGAAAATAAAATATTGAAAAAATATAGGGGAAAAGAATTGAACACAATTGGACTTGGACAGTTACTTTACATTTAATTTGTTTAATAAACAAGATTTACAATAAATGAAAGATATAACGAAATTATTTGAAACTCTTATGTAAAAAGAAGATTTATAAAATGAAAATGAAATTTGGAGCAAATTTTTCATATTTAATTCAAATAATATACGTTTATTGGAAGTTAAAGAAATCTTGAAAAAATAATTACGTAAGATCGTGACGATTGAAAAATCAGTCAAATTTCGATAAATGCTCATTTAGTTTAATTATTGTGTTCAATGGCTGATTTTTATTCTGTTTTTTCATATTATCCAATAAAATTTTAAAAAGTTCACTCATTTAATCAATACGACTTTGAAATTCGTTTGATTAATTTTCATGAGAGTTTATTTCCAAAATACTTGGAACATTAAAAAGATCCTAAAGCATTAATTAATTCTCGATACTATCGAAACTTGATAATCCACAGCGATATAAAACTAATCGTCCATGATCGCCCTAGTGTTTCGCTCGTGCTCCCGAAATTGGGCGCCCAGCTGACACTCTATTGCTCATCTACGAGGGGGAAACGTTTGCGATAGATGAGATAAACTAAATCGTCAGTGGTCCAAATATACACTTTGATAAGTTCCAACGGTATAGTCGTGAACAGATGACGCTTCGAGCATTTGTTTTTTTGATGAAATTAAGGCTCAACGGTATGCCGTGTGTTATCGGTCGGTAACTCACTTTAGCGTGTATTTTTATCTAATTTACCGTGAAAGATTATCGGATCGTGATCGTCGCGGCGGTGCAGTCATTATTACCTGTAAGAATCGCGTTCAGAGTCTCGACATATGCTGCGTGAACACCGCTATACGAAAGCCACAAAACCCAATTACTTTAATGGAATCATTTTCATTGAAATCTCTATCGCTCCACGTGATAAAAGACTTTTCGATTATTTTATCACGCACAACCCTTGTGTCTTTAGAACTAAGGTTATAGTACAAATGCTCCCTTAAGGAATCGTCTTAGCGTGACCCTTCAAAAAATCACTGATTTTCGCGATTTTTTTTAAAGGTTGCAATAGACTAATCCGTCTGGTTTTCTTTTTATAAATAAAATGATTTTTTTACGTTCATTTATTTAGTATATAATAATTAAATAAATGGTTGAAATGATACGTTAAAAAAATGGTCATGTACGATGTCCATGATTGTGGCCGCAACTTTAATGAGAAACGAAAATTTCAAAAAGATTATTAATCTGCAGGAAAGTCGCCATCGCGCTAGGAAGTTTTTTTTTTATTTGATAAAATGGCGGCGGTTTGAACAAAAAGTATCGAATTTGGCCCCATCTTTCGACAGTTTTTCGTAAAAAAAAATCGAAAGATTTAAAAAAGCTTTCATAGCGCGATAGTGAATTACGTTAAAAATGTTCTCTCAGAATTGGAAATAGATATCTTCGAAACCCTTCCTCAGAGAGTAGACACCGTTTTGAAAAACACCATTCCGAGAAATGGAATCGCGGGGCCGATACCCACGACGAAACTTCGACGCAGCCTCGACTCGCGTCGGTAAAACAAACTTAGCGGGAGCTTCGGGTATCTACCGCGAGGGAACAATGTCACTGGCGTCCGGAAAGCCTCGACGGGCTTCGTGTGTGAGTATGTATACGTACGTACGTACACACCGAAAATTTCGAGATGTGCGCCACTCCCGACATTCCCCGGAACTAAACGTTACAAATGTCGGATGGTATTTTATCGAAATCGTAAACAAATACCTACAAATTGTAGATTCCCACGAATCTCCAAAAATATGTGACAGAATCAAATGGTCGAGGTCCCAAAATGTGTACTTTGAATATGAACCAGTTATCAATTAATACCTGAAACCTGAATATAATTCAAGTGGCACTTTTCATTATCCGTCAATTATATTAGTGATGCATCGAAATGCTTGAAGTTCTGTCCGAACGCACCCATCCGTTATACCTCAAGCTCGAGTGCACAAAAGCAACGAAATAAAATGAAAGTGCTCGTATCGCTACAATTAATACAGGATCGTCTTTTCATCCCTGGTGTACGTTAATTATACAGCGGAAATCAACTTTTCGAATCTGCCTTCGAGGGTTAACCTACCCCCGTCGTTTTCCTCGCCCTCCACGTCTCCGTCTGGCCCACACTCAACGACGCACAATTAGTGTAATGGAATACATTTTTTTGGTACATCTATCTCCACCAGCTCTATAGAGCATGGCTTTTGATGGCGATACAAGAGGGCTCGGACATTTTTTTTTCTTTCTCGCTCACGCTTCGCAACGGGGGTGGTCCCGCCCCCCCGTGAAACGGTCTCGTTGACTGCTACCACGCACGTTAAGCCATCGTTCACCAGTTCTCATCTCTACACCCTGCATACACAATCTTCTGTATGAAAACTGTGCATACCCCTTTTTTCATATATGTATGGACGCACCAAGTGTATGCTTCAGTAAAAGTGTACTTTATAAATGCTATAGTATTCCGCCAGCATCAGTCGAACTCCTATTATTGCTTTCGACGCTTTCGACGGACTTTTGCAGATTACTAAAAGGACCCGTACTCCCGATCAGTTTTTTTCAGGTATACCTATACGGGTGTACCAAACAAGATCGCGCGTAGGGTACAGTACAATCTTCGTTATTGAAATTTTCCTTGTCTGGAATAACGTAAATACACCCAAATAAGGAGTCCAAAAATCCGTATTCAGGATAACACAAACAAGAATTATAGAAATCCGTATTTCGGACAGCGCAAACAAGGAGTTCAGAAATTCGTATTTGGGATACTCGAATACACTCAACTAGGATTCTAGAGTTATTCGACTGACGAACTTTAAGAATAAATATTGAGTACCCTTAAAATCAAGAATGGGTTCTACTTTAGATTCTGAATGGATAACTCGTGTCAAATTATAAGCGGACCAATGCTTGTAACTAACATCAATGAATATGAATATAATTGATTTTCAAAAAAAAAACTTTGGTTCACTTTTAAAGACCGAGATTCGACACAGCCTTAAAAATTTGCGAAGCTGGTTTATTTGGTATACTCGAAGTTCCACCGTACACCTATACAGGCGCGCAATCCAGCCGTAAGCTGGAGGGGCTTCAAGGTACGGGGAAAGCGCACATCGAACAGGAAAAAAAACGAGAAACGTAGATGGAATAGAGGGAGTCAATGGGTATAAGCACTAAGCACGTAACTGTGAAAGGAAACGTCGGGGGAGAGGAAATGGTTGGCGAATCGTCGCTAGATTAAAAAGAGTCTCCCTTTTCACTTGCTCTTTTATGTCGTGCTGTTGCTTTGCTATTACTGACTGTGTACCCCCTACACGCACCATGTGCGTCTACCCCTCTTTTTTTTTCTTCCACCCTCCCACTCCCTATCTCTTTCTCTCTTCCTGTTTTGTGTTCGTCTTTCAAAAAGCGTGCCCTGTGTGGTTTATTCTCCGTGGCAGCATTGCTCATCGTCTCTAATCGTTCGCTTCTCCAAGCCCTCGTACGTGGTACGACACAAAAATCATGAGGATATTGCGGATTAAAAAATTTTGAAAATCAGGTGGCATCGTTTCGGACTGATCTCAAAAATCGAATATTTACCCTTCTCGTTTGTTTTTACCGATTTTGTAGCGTTTGTTTTGGTTTCCCGTTACTCAGTCAGTTCGGATTTGTTCGCGTTTCGCGTCATCGAGCTTGTTTGAAATTGTTCGAGTTTCAGCTTCATTTTCGTTCTTTATTTTTAGGCTTTCATTTTTTTTTTGACACCCGATGCGTCGTTTTGAAAATGACGATTACAAAGTCAAATTTGCTTCCACTGATGATTGGAAAATTAACATTTCCGAGTGTTCGTTCATTCTGATGTAACGAGACTACCGATGCGCGACCCGATCTAACTTTGTAACGCCTTAAACATTCCGTTTCTTACTTTGACACAAGCTTAATCATCTTAATTTCCAAATGTACAAGATAGACTGTTTATTCATTTTATCTATAGTCATTATTACACATTATGATTATTTACATCAATGAATTTGGAAACGTATCGAAGAGTCGTTTGCGAAAAGTCTTCGAGAAGCGATATATATTATTGAAACGGAGAGGCTCCTTTTTTTCCAATTAGCTCCTCGTGGAAATCTATATCCTTTGTCGCCCTATTTCGATAATCATTAATTCGGCAAAGGACCGTGATACAAAGGGTTCGATAATAATTTCGGGGTATAAAGGCAAATGAGCCAGAGAGAGCTCAGAGAGACAGCGGGAATCGAACGCGCATTATAGCCGGTAACTCGTCCGTTTTTTTTTCTCCTTTTTTTCCCAACTGAAAGAGAGATTGATAAAAAAAAAGACGAAAGAAAGAAAGAAAGAGGGAGAGGGGTTGAGAGTGAGCCGATAATGACGCTGCGGCCGAATGGAAAATGCGCCAGTGAGAAAAGAGAGAAAACACATACACGGATAAAAAGAACTGCTCTCTCGTTGCGTCGGTAGTACGTACCCAACCTATGCGCGAGAATGGTACACGTTGAACGCGCCCTGTTCGCCTCTGGGAATTCTCCGGCCCAATCGACGGTTATCCACAGGACTCACTAGCGAACGCGCTAAAGCCATGCATGTGCGGGCATTATACGCGCCAAGCATCGATGTACGAAACGTAACGCGTTCGGGTATTCCTTGGTGTATGCGAGAGCATCGCACACCGATCACAATTCTCTACTGGCACGCTGCAGCTCCAGCCCTTTTTCGTCTCTTTCTATGGAGAGTGCTGTGCCTCGTCGCCGCTTTTTTCTATCTCTTTATCTATATATATATATCACTTTCTCTTTCCCCCTTAATGGCTCTGTAGCCAGCCACCAACCCCCACCACCACCCTCCAACTCCATCATCTCTTTCTGTCTTTCCCTGCCGGCGTGTCCCTTGCTCTATTACGCTTTACACTCAGCTATATGTTTTCCCTCCACTAATAGACTCGTCACGCACCAAAAGAGACTTTTCTATGTGTGCGCTACTCGGATATCTAATATGTACCAGCGAATAAGGGAGAAGAACACACTGAACTAAACCCCAGCGTAGTACTTCGTTGACCTACCATACTTTGCGGATAATCGACTGAAAATAATCCCCAGGGATATTTTGCCACCCTTCTATCTAGTCTTTTGCTCACTCTCTCTCTCTCTCTCTCTCTCTCTCTCTCTTTCTGCCTTTGTCTCTCTTCCTATTATCTAGTCCGCCTTGACTCTGTCGTTCACCCGGAGTCTTTCTTCTGGCACATGCTCAAGGATTTATGCTTCCAACTCGAAAGTGCTCTATGAACGCGAACCTCTTACGTTCTGATTTCTTTAATACGCTTACAGGGTGGCTACGATCGAATGGTGTAAAGGAAAGTGTCGAACGGGGGAATTAGAGTCTCTGAAAAAAGTTCGATTGTGCTATTCTCCGTTTCTTTTTTTTAGAAGTTACCGCTATTTTTTAAATATGTTATCGCTATTTTTTATATTTTAAAAACTTCGAAGTTTTTATTAATAAACTAGCTGACTCGTCGCGCGTTTCTGCGATTTTGAGAAGAATATAAATTTTAAGAAAACTAGATATGAGAAATTATATACGAATCAGTTTTATTGAGATCAAATTTATTTCAATTTTTTTGCTTCGATTCTTCGTATTAATTCGAGTGCTTGTACCGAAAGGATCCCAAAAACGTAAATTCAGTTTCACTCGCGACGAAATGTTTGTAAACCTCAAGAAAAATACTCGAAGAATGTTTTGGAACTGCGTACAACACAATGCTGATCGCTGATTGGAACTTCTCAATAAACTCTACTTATCAGAAAATGAAATAAATCAGCACTGATGCCCGCCACCTATCGGACAACAGTTGTACTATGTCAGGAACTTTTCATATATATAGAAAGCCCACGGGCCAATAACACGTTTAACACTAAAATATTTAACTGTTAAAATTTTTTGCCAGAAACCTTCGCCGATGGTCACACAACGAATTCCCAAAGTTTCATCCCGATCGGTCAAGTAGTTTTGAAATGTATAGGGAACATACATGCGGACAGATATTCATTTATATATATATATAGATTCAATGTTTATTAATGCTAATGAAATTATTTGACTTAATAAGTTGAATTCATCGTTCAAATAAATAAGCATGTCGAATTTCATAAACTTAATAATCGTGATTATTTCTAAAACTTCAGGTAGATTTAAAAATTATATATTCAGGATATCGTTAAATTTCAGGTTTTTATTTGGATTTTTTATTTGGATATTCCGAATACACGTGTCCCTTTGCAATACCTGGAAATTCGTTGTAGTAGATTACTGTGATTTTTGGGATCATTAACGAAGTCGTTGGACCATAAGCTAACATTGGGCTCAATTACGCGTTCAAGTGCACACGAATAATGAGAAAATTCTGATGCATAAAAACGTGAACTTGTTTTTACGCTTGTAGACATTTCTAGGAATTTTTATTCGCTTGCAATCATTATTTCAATTCGCCCCAACCTTTGCTTACGCTGCAGTGAATCTATCTGTAAAAATGGAACATGTTTATTTTTATACTACGCGAAAGAATTTACTTTTTATACTATTAGGAAAAAAATGATGATTTATTAAATAAATAGAATATACGATGAAAAATCGAAATCCATTTTTCATACTACTGTAAAATAAAAATAAGAAAATGCGCTCTAATATTTCGTACACATTGTTATATTACATCATATTCCGAACCGTGGAAGTGCATTACAGTATTATTGTCCATTGTTGCCGTTCACTAAAATCATACATTCGAACGTTACAATGTATGCGTTTCAACAATACATTATTTTTACTGGCTCGTGCTGGTTATTTACTGAGAACGTATGTGAATACTCATACCCTAAAGAATTATTAAAAAATCAACCATCCATTAACTACCCGAAAAAATAAAAGATTATTGCTAGCCCGTATCATATTTTCCACCAACATAAAAAACTATATAAGAAAAATAAGAGGACCAAATATGACGATGTGCATTGAATATAATAATTTCCTGTTCATGATACTGAAAATTCTGTAGTATTCAATGAAGACGATTAGCGAGCTATACTTACGATAAAACTGCGCCGGTTTCATTTTTAATTATGTTAATCTTTTTTTCTTTGCTCATTATGTTAATCGTTTTCAATTATGTTAAGCTCATTTTTTTATTTTGCATTGAGTTAATTTTTTAAAATTATGTTAATTTTTTTTTTACTTTATTTCATTTTTATTTTATTTGACATAGTTTTTATTACTCTCCAGGTTCCGACGTACACCCTTACGGATTTTTACGCTCGACCTGGCTCTTTCTCTCGTGTTTTCTTCGTTTTTCCCACTACCTCCTTGTTCTAGTTCCTTTTTTTCACAATTCTCCTCTTTCTATCTACCTCTCTATTCTTCCCATCATCCCCCACTTTGTGATGCAACCGATTTTTCCCCTCTGTACCGTATTAACCATGGCACTTGTGCCACGGTCAAAGAGAAGCTGCGAAAAACCAATGTCGATCTAGCTTGTCGCAAAAGTGCCAGAAATATTTCTCAATTTTTGTTTTCATAGATAATTTTATTTTATTTTTATTTTCATAGATTTTTTATTTGGGATTTTAGCGAAACACGCTTGCTTGTATGAGAAATTTTCGTGGAGATTTCGATGGAAACGTGGAATTTTGATTTTGATAATTTTGAGGTTTTGTGGAATATTTTTGATATCCATCATAACATCGTTACTAAATCTGAGTCATAGGAGGAAAGAATTATTTCGATATAACGCACTAATGAATAAAAAAAAGTGATTCAAATTGCATACCGTGAAATTAAGGAGCTCTTCCTGTTTCGGACGTTTAGTTAAAAACTAGGAATTCTAGAGTCGTACGATAACAATGATATTGCCACAAAAAAAAATGCATCGTGGTCTTCGGTGCTGCACTTTGCTCGATGGATTATTCTTAAGGGGCTTTATCTCTAAGAAGCTTTTTGCAGCAAACGAGGGTAAGATTGACAACTAGAAAGAAAGACGATTGTGGTGAAAGACTTGGATAACTACGAAAGTGATACGAGGCAGTCAGAAGCAAGACTCGACAACACGGCACGTCGTGTGGTCTGAAAGAGAGAGGCGTGCTGCGAATCTCTTTTCATCGATCTCATGACCACTGCTCTGAATATACACATCACAGAAAGAAAACCAGAATACGGAAGGGAGACCACACTCGTCGTATCCCTTGGCACACAGATCTACTTACGTTCGTTCGATGTTCGATATAAGTGGATATAGGATTTATGGCACACAAAAGAGCGAGTGAGAGATAGAAAATGATTCTGTCCCAGACGCGGTGCGTGTTCTTTTAGCTCTCAATCATCTTCCACGTTGATTCGAGGTCCACGTCTTCCATCTTGGCAATTCATTTAAAATATCGTCACAAATCACACAAAAAAAAATTTATTTTTACCAAAAACAAACAATGCAAAAAAAATAAAAGCTGACAAAGAAAAAGATAAATTAAAAGAAAAATGTTCGAAAAACTATTTTGTATTCGTCGATAATACTGGGTGTACAGTGATTCGGGATTCGAGATATTTCTCTCTACAGAAGCCATTGAGATCACCCCATCAATCGGGGACCAGAAACGAATAATTAAAAAATAAATATTCTATTATGAATAATCGATCGATACTTTTTCGTACGTCGAGAAACGAATGAATGCATTTTAAAAAGTCATGCTTGAAATTTTAATATATAATAAATGTTTACATATAACATATACAAACAATGTTTATATATAATATTTCAATATATAATTATACAATGTGAATGTGAAGTCATGAAAATTTCAATCATGACCTTTTTGTTCGCTGGATTTCAAATTTATTATTTGATGTATTTAAATTACTATTATTATTATTAATTAAAAGATTATTTATTTGTTAAGAGCTGCGATTAAAATTAATCCGATTAAAAAGGATTATTCAAAAGACCCAAGAGACTTTTAGAATGACCCCTTTCAAGCAATAAATCGAATTATCCGGGGCTCTGTATATAGTATCAGCGATATTTTTATAAAATATTATTAAACAGCCGGAAAAATGATAGCAGGGAGGTTATACCGAAATGGCACGATGGAACCTGCGCACAAGCACAGCTGGGTATTTAACTATTGTAGTGCGCCGAGGCATTACAAATTTGGCGAAACAATGGGCTGGACGAAAGGGAACAGCAGATTACACAGAGTTTTGGCAGCAGAATGCACCCTCTTGCGAGATCAATCGTGAAGGGTCTTCGAGAAAAATGGAGGTAGCAGAGATGTATCCTACGTTTCACCGATTACTATCAAACAAAAATCAACAACAACAAAAAGTCTGTATCAGATAGAAGTAATTTAGTAATAACTTAAAATAATCCCTAAATCGATTTTTGTAAAAATGATGAAAAATTAGAACGTAATTCGTAGCAGCGTTCATACGCATTTGCCTTCAACCTTCGCGTTCGTCGGTTCAACGTTGTCGGTGCAGCCAAATTGGCATCGATTACCGTCAATTAGGCACCAGCTCGAAAATCGTTAAAAGCCAGGTTGCACGGGCGAAAATTTATGTTCCATTGGTTATTTTGATTCGACGATGAGACGGTATCACAAGGGCCAAATTTCGAAGAGATGGTCGGAGCAGGGGTGTGCCGCGTGGGTTCGTTGCTCTTCCTCGCACCATGAAAAGGGTGGCTCGCTATTACGGTTTTTGAGTGACAGATGCTCGTCCCCCAGTCGGAAGATTAAAACAAGTAATCAAAGCTCACTCCTGCTAGTAGTCCGGAGACTTCTACTCCGACCCCCTTTGCAGATGGGTGTCTATAGATGCACGCTACTCACCCCAATAAACCCCTAACGGGACAGTGCGACTGTATGTTTTATTTTTTTCTTCTCTCCTTCAGTCAAATCTTGTACAAGTTGTACGGTACACCACACCACCTCATTTTCTCCTACACTCTTTCATAAAACGGCTACCCGGTATCCACTCGCCCCATCCTCCCAACTTTCCTTTTTCTCGACTCCCTCGTTATCATCGATGTCGTTTTATCTTTCGTTGTCATCGTTGCTGCAACGATGCTCCTCAATCGAGACATCTTCTCGTACCCACACCAATCTTACCTTTGTGCAACATGCAAAAGTATTGGTAATTTCCCTTTCGCTTAGCCGACAACCAAGATTTTGACAGTTTCGGATTTGTATCTAGATTATATTGGGAGATATTTGGAGATTACTGCTAATCAAGGATATTAGAATATTTAGCCTCATCGACAAGAGTTTTGATAGTCATTTGGAAGAAATGTGTGCATTTCTTAAACGGTATAAAGCAAAGAGTATATCGGGTATGAATCAACTTCCGTTCGTGCCGGTGCCCACTCAGTGGTACCGCCAAAAACGGAATTTGCTGCGATGTAGACATGCCGCGGACGCGCCATTTTGTTTTGCTGTTTTCTGACCACGTTTTTCTGGTTTTCTCGTCAAGCTTAACGTGTCCTCGGTACACTCTGAAAACTTCGAAGTGATCGGTTCATTCGACTTTCTTTAACCCGTGTTTTAACTTTTTTAAATAATTATGGAAATGTTGTGATGTTTAAGTAAAAAAAAAAAATATGCCGATTGACAGATTTTTTTTTTCATTCAACCTTTTTTACCTAGTCGAATAAAATTTGTTATACAACAAGAAAGTTTCTGTGACTTTTAATAGGTGTCTAATTCTGAGTAAAAAGTTTTATCTATATATTTTCGTTATTATACATAGTAGTAAAACAAAGTCGTTTCCCGCCATCTGTACACTTAGATCTTTCAAACTCCGCAACGGATTTTAATGCGGTTTTCATCAATAGCCGTATTGATTCGAAAGGAAGGTTTATTTGTATAATACTTATGGTAGAAAAAAGCCGATAATTTCAAAGATTTGAAATAAATGGTATAAAATTGAAAAGGATTAATTAAAAGAAGATTTGTAATAAATGAAAAATTAAAAGGCTAGTAAAAACAAAGGTTTTCTGAAAAATAAAATCCGTCAATTTTTTGGAATCAAAAGTCAGAATCAGGCAAATTTTTCGTCTCTCTGGATAGACGCAATGCCCGTTTAATGATTCCATAAATCCACCACAAAAACTGCATTTTTATTTTATCTCTATCATCTTTTAGCTCACCTTGGGCGTCAAAATCATAAAGGTATTAACGTTTTTCTCTCTGCTTTAGTATTGACACACTCGCACATAAATTCTTCATATTTTTCATATTACAAAGTTACAAACACGCAACATCTTCGTAATACTAAGAAGTCTGGATTTTGATCCCAAATGGATAACGCGAACATGCAAGTACATGTTTGTTTTTTTTTTTTCATCAGTAAAAGTCCCAACTACGTTTCTTCTCCTGACGCTCGGTTTTTGCGATCCCAAGCAACGAGATACATCGCCGTTTGCGTTATCTTCCTCTCGTGAAGCTATACACCATCAACCACCCACCGACCCACGTATACAACCCCTGTCTTCTTGCGCTTATGTACGTTTCGCGAAATGGAAAAACTTTTCATATCCAAAACAATTTGTGCAAACAGAAAGCATATACCTCGATATTCTCGGGAGACTTCAACAAGATTTGCATAAAAATCCTTTTGTCTCGTATATCTCGCCGATTATCCGACGAATCGGAATTAAAGAGAGAACCAAACAGGAGAAGAGAAAGTGGCTATGAAGCACTCCACGCCGTTTTACTTATTCCGTGACCTCGACAAATTTTTCATTTTCCTCATCTTATATTAGTAAACTAAAACGAATGTCCAAATCAATTTTTAAATTCTTGTTTCTTCTCTTGTAGAAGGTATAATTTTTAAAAGAAACATTTTTTTCGCAATTTTTAGAGACGTTTGAACGCTCGTAACTCTTGAAGTAATTGACGTATCGAGAAATGTCGACATATATTTTGTCTTCTTTTTACAGCAACTTTCATTGAAAAACTTTGAAAAAAATGATCAATTATACTGGACGACCGATTTTTCGCTTCGGAAGAAAAACAATTTTTTTTTTAATTATCTCCGTTATAAATATTTTTTCAAAAAATTTGGAATAGAGTGATATTTTCTATGATTTTTAAGACAAACTCCGTCATGGGTCCATTTTTCCTAGTATTTCTTTTTCGAATGAATAACATTTTTGGAAAATATTTTTAACGTTTCAAGCCCCAATAATAGGCTAATAGTGATTCTGTTATCGGCAATACAGCTTCGACAAGCCTGAAATTATTTATCTTCAATACAAACAGACACATGTAAATACGTATAATAAATACTATATATATGTTACGGCGTTTTCCTCGAGAGCTTACAGGATCGCAATTTCTTTATCAGAAGAAGAAATATCAGAGTAGAGAGCGAAGTAAGGCTGCGGAAGGAAAAAAAATGTCCGGAAGAAAAAGTAGAAAGCGAAGGAGAAACGAGAAGTAGCAGGGTGACAAAGCGGCACTGTGCTTCGAATATGATTAGTCTTGAGAGACTTTCATACGCGGGACGACGACGACAGGATTTGATTTGGTAGGATAGGAAAGAGGATGAGCCGTTTATCTCTAACGTCGCTTTTCAGTTTTTGCCCCCTCCCATAAAAAAAAGAAAAACTGAGACCACCATCCTTCTTGAGTTCTCTCATCCTCTCCGCCCTACCATCGCTCATCTCAGGTTGCTTTATCCCTCACTTTGGGGCGTTACTCGTGAACCCTCACCGGCCTCCTTGCTCCGTACTCTCCTTCTCACTTTCTTTACGTCACGTACGTATATATTTTTCTCTCGGAAATAATAAGCTCCCTACAATCTCTTCATCCCTTTTGCAGCTCAGGGCCCGCTCCTATTTTCTCCTCCACTTTTACCGTATAATTTTCTCTCTTGTCTTTTCCTCTTTCACTATTTCATCACGATTTTTATGGAGAGCTTTGACACCTGATAATAAAAAATAAAAAAGGCACAGCGGAATTTTGATCCGAGAAAATAAATGTATGATAGACTTGGATTAAAAAATACGAGGCTTCGTTTCGTAACCTTTGTTAGCTTCGTGATTTAAAAAAAAACAGTGCGATTGTTTCGAAAAACATATTCACCGATTACTGAGTCCTATCGATTCTTCCGTCAAGGATTTAGAGATTTTACTTCTCTCCAATTATTGAGACTTTTCACGATTTATAATCAAGATTGTATACCTATTCATGGCTGTTGAAGTACCAATTATTCGGCACTTGGACTATGTTCATGATGGTAGTTAACACGTTGAGCACCGCGTCATCCATCGGTGGCTGACACTAGACTTTCCGTCTAGGCCGCGCCAAACATCCCTGGCTGACGGCGTCTAACATGATATAGAACTATCAAATTTACACTGTTTTATTGAATTACAGAAATTTGATTTACTTGGCGCGTAACGTGTTGAATGAATGCCTATAGGGACTACGTTATAAACGTAAACTGTCATCTACCGCGATCAGAAATATTGACCCGACAATTTTAACGCTTCTATACGACGCGCGTGGCCGTCCTTAACCCCTTAGCTTACAATGACGTCTCAGAGACGCGGTAAGCCTACCGGACCAAACATAAACGATACGTGTCAGAGACGTGGCGGAGCGTTCGATAATCAACTAATCGTAATTATTTATCAAACATCTTGCAAAGTTAATTGTACCGTGCACGCGTGCGTACAAATCATAAGACGTTTGCGATTTGTACAGTTGCGAACGATTGGTCAAATTCTTTATGTACCTTGGTGCCGCTTTTGGCAGTTTTGACAGTTAGAAATTAAATCGTAAGGCAAGGGGTTAAAAATCGACGTGACGCTCAACGTATTAAAAAGCCAATAATTGGGTACTTTGTGTAAGTATGCGTCTTTTTTCAGTTCTGTCCAAAACCGCCCTCTTTTCAGGTCAATCCATAAAACTCCGTACTTGGCTTTTTGGAGGAAAATTCAGAAAATTATTCAGGATTTTGTGGAAGCCTTAAGGGAATGAAATCGTGAGACCAATTTTTTTAATAGAAGTTTCATTGTTTTTTAAGAACCATTAAAAGTCAGATTGTAGGCTATCAATTCGGATTTACGTGTTTCAGCGTGTAAAAAGAATAATCCCTCAAGGAGTTTAAAAGTATTTCAACAAAAATTTTGAGTCCCAAGCAAACGAAATCGCGTCCTAGGAGAACCCAAATCACAAAAACTAAATGAGGAGTCCTTTAACGTTCATTAACACACTAAATACCTAAACGTCCAAAACCTTCCATCGGGTGTCTCACAAGTTTGGATTGCTGCAATACAATGAAGATCAATTCTCTCTAACCCCTTCAGTTTTTCCCTTCTCTAGGATTGTAAACTCGCACATCTGTTTTCACGTTTTTCATTACATTTGTTTGGGTTTCGAATTTTCGTATCCTCAGAGTATACAAAAAAAAAAACGTTTTCGATAATGCTAAAAATACATAAATGAAACATGAAAAAAGAACTGTAAAGTTCCTTTTTCGACGAATCATAAACGTTTTTGAGTACCGATGAAAATACATAAATGAAAAATGAAGAAAAAAAAGACAATCGTTGCCTTCGAACATTGCCAACTTCCATTCCATATTCTCACCTCTGATATCGAGAAAGTGATATTAGTTTCAAAGTGGGGAAAAAAGCTTGATAACAAAATGTTGCTTTCATTTGTACTCCCAATTCATCGTCGATATAATACGTTCTCGTTAGATCTCGAAAAAGGGAAGTTGCGATAAGACTTTCATGCGAGCACTTTGACGAGTTGGTTTTCCTATCCCTACACACTCTCTAGCTCTCTCGATATACGTATATCTACATATAATCTATATTGGTCCCGTCAGACTTCGTTGAAGCAAGAGAGAAAAGAGACGCAAAGGATAATCCGTGAACGCGGTCTTTCGTTGACTCGATCCGTTATTGCTCCCATCGCCACAAAGAATCAAATCAACCAGCACGAGATTGCTCCCTCGCATCTCGTGCGTTTCTCTCTCCCTCCCTCTCTCTCTCCCTCACTCTGACGAAGCCTGGCCAGCCGTCGTGGTACCCTGATCTCTCCCATCCACAGGCACCATTCAAGTTCGACGAGGGCCTAGCTCTCTTTGCGTCTGATTGAACCGAACGGGAATTGGAACCGCTATCGCAACCGCCCAACCCCTCCCCTCCCCCCGCCCCGCTTCTTTTTCGGTCCCCGCTTTCGTGCCTACGGAAAACGTCGCGAGGCGTGTGCCTTGGAGTACCGAGTATGCGCACGTGCGAGCTGCACCACGCAATACTCACGGAAGTACAAATCGCGGTTCCGGCTCTGCAAATTGCGTCTCGGTCGAACACCCCTTCTTTCCATCGTTCAATACACCACTGGGGTGGATTGCACGTACGTGTACAGTTGGACACGTGCCTATAGTTTGTGCATCCTTGAAACGCAACGAAAATTATCTCTTCATTTTTCACAATTTTTTCTTTTTTTACGATGTCCAATGTCAAAAATGTTTGAAATTTGTTGAAATATTTTTTTTTTAATGGTAACTTCATACGTGCCTATAGTTTCTGCATCGTTGAAACGCAACGGAAGTTATATTTTTCTTCGCACGATTCTTTGTTGTTTTTTTTTTACAATTTACAACGTGAAAAATTTATGTAATTTCTCCGAATGTTTTTTTTATATTTTTAATGCTATTCGACAGATCGTTGCGTCCCAATATAAGCTTCGACGTCGTTGCAACGCGATAAAAATGGATACACTATTCTTTAAAACTTGATACCATTCTTTTATTTACGTATTTCTATAGCTGATAGTATATGGATTTAATATTTTTTTCGTTTTTTAAATCAATTTCTTTCATGTTACGACGAATTTGTCCGCTAGTGGAGACGTTTTTTTTTCAATAGTCACTTCGAATATTAGCTCATTAGCCATCATTTTCTACAAAAATAATAATAGAAATAAATGATGTACTTAAATATATGTAACAGCATTCTAGTAGCCCTCTTTTCGATCACTAGAATCATGTTACCCCTTAACCAAGTCAATTTCAGAGATAACTTTGGAGCATCACTGAAAAGTACGTCATACCGTAAAAGCTGCCTGACTGTTCCGCTCAACACGCGCATCACTTACAGGTAAGGAGATATAGAAGGTGTACCTCGTGACACGGGAATACGAGAGACATTCGGAATGAAAAAAATGCGATTCCTCAATGATGAAATATTTTAATCACTAAATCAACCATAGCGTCTATTAATTCTGCGGAGAACGTACTCGAATTTTTAAGTGAAAACTTAACCGCCGATTGGTTTCGTAAATTTGTGAGGTTACGTCGATCTTCTATGTGGCCTTGAGGAATCGAAGGAATAAAGTTGCGAAAATGATGCAGCAGTCAGTGCTACTGTATTTGTATCATATCCATCTTTCGAGTTTCCCGAGCGCAAAGCAAAGTTTGCTTACTGCCCACATTTCGTCTTCTATCCACTGGGTATGAATGTGCATTCGATGCAGAAGTTGACGATGATTAAAATTAATTAACCGACTCAAAGTATTCCTTGCTGTCTTTGGGATTGGGCTTAATAGTTTTGGACTCAGGCTGCCAGTTTGCCGGACACACCTCGCCGTGTTTCTCGACGAATTGAAAAGCTTTTATGAGACGTAGGGTTTCGTCGACGCTTCGACCAACCGGCAAGTCGTTCACGCTCATTTGACGCAAAGTTCCATCCTTGTCGATTATGAAGAGACCGCGAAGAGCTACTCCTGCGTCTTCCAGAAGTACGTTATATGCCGATGATATGTGTTTGTTAAAATCACTGAGAAGAGGGTAGCCCAAATCACCGCCGAGACCACCCTGCCTTCGCGGCGTGTTCATCCATGCCAAATGACTGAAGTGCGAGTCCGTCGAGACTCCGATTACTTGAGTATTCAGCGCCTTGAATTCCGCTACCTTCTCACTGAAGGCCAGCAATTCGGTTGGACAGACGAAAGTACTGAAATTTTTCAATTCGATATTCGTACGGTTCGATTCTAGAGAAAAATTGATGCTTACAATTGATTGTAACACCACTGCAGGAGAAACAAATTATTAAGCGAGTTCTTAATATGTTACGGACAAACTGTGGAACATTTTATATGACTTTGATGATATTGGAGGGGGGATGGTGCGAACTGGCTGCTGATAAATCAGATGTCTTATATTTCTCTGACGACGCTACTGTTATTTGAGCAATCGATGCCAAAAAAAACTCTACTTGTAGAAGATATATATTTATCCGTATACATGTGTATTAAGATTTTGTAAGGATTAAAATTTAATCGATAATGCGTCACTGGCAACTAGTGAACTCTGGATGATCGAAATAAAAATATACGTCTCGCTATCTAAAATAATTATTACGGTTCTAATAAGTATAAAACTTTCTATCATAGAATTGGGTTGACTTTGAGTTGGGCTTTCCATCATAGTTTCATTGGTCCAGATTGAGGAAATGAATTTAATACAAACTCAAATGCTCAATTTTACAAGTTTGGACGAAGAATTTTGTAAACCCAAATAAAACATTTCCGAGATTCTTTATCTGTCGGTGAAAGATTTAAAAAAATCCACTCAGAATTTTTTTAAATCAACCCTTCAAAATACACAAAGAGCTTGACTTTACTGTATGTAATCTGTATAAATCAAACCACTGATCCTGCAATATTCCCTATAGACCTAGTACCAGCTTTATCGGGTACTGAAAAGTGGTCGGAATGTCAAAGGCAATGGAAAACTCCTTAAGTTTTCTATTCTTCTTAGTATGCAGCATTTCTGCTCCATGCAAAGTTAATTGGATGGGAGTACACAGGGCTAAAAAAAAAATAGATTTCCAGTTTAAATGCGACGTATCTTTTAGGCAGCAATTCCTTACTGACAATCTATTTAATCAATGACTTTTGAACGGAGCATTAGCGGATATTAGAAATAAATTGTGCAATTGCGGATATTAGAAATAAATTGTGCAATAGCGGATATTAGAGAGGAAATGTGCATTAGCGGGTATTAGAAAGGAATCGTCTTCTAGTAATGTAGATTATTGAAATATTACTCACAAGTCTAGTGGATAGAAGAAGAGGACCACGTATTGGCCCCTGTAATCCGATAGTTTGATGTCAACGAAATTGCCGTTTATAACTGCGGTGCTAGCAAAATCTGGAGCAGGTTTTTGAATCTGTGGCCAACCGGCGTACAGCTTCGAGCTAACGGAAAAGTTACGCGAGTTTTGCAAGAATACAGAATGCGACCTTGTGATCGGAGATGCTGTTGAAACCTGCAAAAAATTAACGATACATTCTAACCCGCGAGATTCATTGGAAAAGTTAGAGATTTTTATTTGTTTTTGGAATAACGCTTTTGGAAGAAACTTACAAGTTTTCTGACTTGAGGATACAAGTTGACTAGGAATCGAGACATTTTCGAGGTTATTCTACAATTCGTAAATCTGCAATGATACGGCAGGTACGTCGTAAGGTTATGCAACGGTTTCGTAAATTTTTCGATCGAACACTGACATTTACCTGACTTAGGTAAAAAGGATTCGACTGAAACGTACCTGCGCAATTGTAAACCACCAATTACTATTTTATATTAACAAGTATATATATACAGTGTTGATGTAAATTTATATAGGAATGTAGATGCACCGATATGCACGCAAATGAAGTATGAAATCGAATACCAAACTGAACGAATGAAAGGCCGTTGGGGGCGCAACTTGTCGAGATCACCGCGATAGGTGTCCAAACTTGGCAACATAACTTCGCTTTTTTTAATGTTTTTTTTTAATCGTTTACCATTGTTTATCAATTAA
This sequence comes from Ophioninae sp. A BG-2022a, assembly GCA_030523105.1. NCBI lineage: Eukaryota > Metazoa > Arthropoda > Insecta > Hymenoptera > Ichneumonidae > Ophioninae sp. A BG-2022a. Next base: position 79,105 of record JAPYZI010000180.1, on the reverse strand, counting down.
ATTTGATAAAATCTATTAAAACCTTTTTTTGAGCTCAATCTTTACTTTAAAAACAAGGGTTGAATATGATCGATAAGTTACCGACTGAACCACTGGTACGTGGACGATGCAACTTTAACTTTTCAATTATGGTTTTTATTTTAAGTTTATTTAAGTTTGCAAGTCGTGTGCGATTTATTGCCGTACCAATAGAAACGTTTGCGGGCTCATTTTTTATTTTACGAGTTATTTGAAAATTATCGGCAAGTTACCGACAAAGCAGCGAATCCGCGATACAATTTTGACTTTTGTTACACCGACCAAGCTATATCTGAATTGTAGATACCCACGGATTTCCGAAAAAGATAATTTTTCGGGACAAAGAAAAGATACCCATTCTCTGTTAAACGGTGAATCACCTCTGCCTTTTCTTTTGACCGAAATATGATGCGTTTTTGAGAGATCTTAGGATTTTTACCGACTGGACATACCACACGTGTTCTTAATAAATATTAATTATATTTTATATCACTTTCTCCAAATTCTGACGAAAATATTCTATTTGAACTCGCGGTATCACCAACAATGCCATGCATTGTCGCAACAATTTTGTCGAGCAAGATTTGTTTAATAATAATCTGAACGAATACTTTGTCCTCGACGGGTCTTCTTATAGTAGCGCTGTATCTTCTCCTTTGATTCTACTGAATTCTACGGAATTACGAATCCAAACTGCATTGCACTTTATTCACGATAAGTATCTGAAAATAATGAACACAATTTTTAGCAAGAATAATAATAATCATTGAAAACGGGATCACAATTTGAAATCAAGAAGCTTTCTTAAATAGTATTTTCCAAATCTTTGATTCTTTATTAAAATTACAGATAAGAATTTTGAATTATGATTGTAGATTGCAATTTATTCAATGCACGTATTAATTATTAATTATTAATATTTATAGATTATACAGATAAGACATAGAACAATTATTGATATTTAATTGATGCGGATATATGTAATAATAATAAAATTCGTAATAGTTCCATTTTACTGATTATATTTTAAGTCAACTGCGTTAATGCTATGAAGAAATATTATGAAGCGTAAAGTACCTTTGGATAGTTCTCGTGCTTGGCAGCGGTAGAATATTGTTGGTACGCAGGAAGTTATAACCGGAAGGTGATCTCGTGTGCAAGAGCTTGCATAAAAGCATCCACTGATCCGAATAATTATTCCCTTTCGAGTTCTTGTGCTTAACAGCTTCCATGATTTGTGCCACCACGTGAAGATAATTCTCTGGAATATTTCCATTTCTCACATGCTCTTCCAGGTCCTGGTCACTGCATTTCCTCAATTGGTCACGAACTTGAACAACTTCCGAGTTTAACGCTTTCAATTTCTCCCTCATAAGTCGTTTCGCTCGTAACGCCGAACGATATCTCGAATGCAATAGTGATAATTGATGTTTTTCCTCTATCAGACCCAAACATTTTTGCTTTCGTACACTCATTTCGCTTTGCGTGTGCCTGCGCTGAAATCTGCTCACGGTAGCTTTTGCAGTGTTGCAATGTGCACAGATTTTTTTATTGAAAAGAAGAAGAAGACAATCGACGTGTCGCCAAGTATTACCCACGTCTCTTTTTAAATTGCTATAAATTTCGTTCAACTGAAATATACTCGATTCGGTGACACCGTAGCATACGCCGAGTCGATGAACCCGCAATAACAAATCTTGCAGTTCTTTCATACTCGTTACACGGAGAGATACTATTAATTCATTTTTTCTATAGAGGAAGCCAACAACTTTTAACTGGATACTCATGTCTTCCATTACTATTATGTTTTTTAGTGGAAACAAATCATAAGTTTCCTCGACTTGCACAATTCGATTAGTATAAAACATCATTAAACGTTTGCCTCTACAACCGGTCAAATGCATAATCCAGCCCGGAGGAAGGCACAATTTTGTCGTTAGCAGGTCCTCAAACGTGAATGTGCCGCTCGCAGCGCTTTCAACATTTGGAAATACTTCGTCAATTTCTTTTTCTTCTATTAGAATTTCACTTGCTACGTCCATGAGTATAGGCGATTGATGGCCATACACAATTACTGGCGCATGAGCCGTTTTATTTGCATCAATCCCAGAATTTGCGTACTGATCTTGCAAAGGAAAAATACCAGATTCCTGATATAGTTCTCGCATCGTTGTAGTGACTTTTTCTACCTCGCACCGATTCTGTACATTCTGCACCTGTTTTCGAAGTTCTCTCACCGGCTCGACTCTTTGCGTCCATGGAAACTGCGATGGTACACTACCTTTTTGTAATCGTGGAATTTTATATTGTCCCTGCGAATTTGAGGTTATGAATTACGATCAAGTATTTAAAATAGAAGAGCATGAAGCTTTAGGAATATCGAGGATACAAAAACTAATTTGGATCCAGTTCTACCCACCACTCCGACAACTTGTCCGAGAGGACCTATGAACTTACGTTGCCAAAGAATTTCATCTTTTTTAAAGTGTTTTTCACATACTACTTTTCCTTTTGCAACGTCTAGCTTTATAGCATCTTTCCATAAATTTGCAACTTTAGGATTCGTAGGTACGGAAAAAAAATGGAGTTTATCAGGATTACGGGAGTATCCTGAGTTGCAACCGGGTACAACACACGCAGGCATCGCTGAACCGATAATCCCGAGTCACATACGCGATGCAAACAAAAATATAACCTCCAAAAGTCGAAATATAAGCCTGACGGCTAGAATTCTGGCAGAATAAGTAAGCACATCAAAGGTAGCAGTGTGAAAGTGTGCAACATTGTTACCAATTCGTTTCAATACTTAGAAGTTGGCTGCACTGAAAACGATAACTTCCGCTCATATGTTTACGTGAAGCGTTCTAATGAAAATTCGTTTTGTGGTATCGACACGTTTGGGATTTTGCTACGTAAAATTACTGGCTTTAGTTTCCGCGCGCTTTCAGGTTAGAAACTACACGAATTTTTGGACTTTTTGAAAATAATAATGTAGCTTCTATTAAACTCACAATTTGTGATGGACGTGTACCAGTTTGATTCGCCTCAGGATTCTGATTGTTCTGTACCTTTTTGGGCAATTCTATACCCGGTTCGATCTTTTCTGTCCATGGAAACTGTGACGGCACACTTCCTTTTTTCAACCGTGGAATTTTATATGGTATCTGCGAATTCGAGACTACTTTGAATGATCATACATCATTGGAACGAAAATTAAAAAAATTAACACTTTGTATGTAAATCTGAGTATTGCATGTCCGACCCACAAGTTGGGTTATAACAGCTCCTAATTCATTTTATAAAAAATACATGACATTTTTTCGCTATTATATGAATGATAGCTGAAAAAGAACATTTCGAGCAGCAACATGAATATGTTCAGAATTATTTTGAATGTATGAAGGGAATAAAAAAACCGCAGTACTCGAAATACATTCCGGCCTCCCAATAAAAAACCTGACGATAAGAAACTCCCCAGTTTCTCACTCGAGCGCTTCCCCCACTCTAACTTAAACTCCGAGCTCGAGAACATTGTGCGAAAAAGAGCGCGCTTGGTGGGGGTATGCGATAGAAGGGGAAACTCTTCCCCTCGGGGGCGTTTGTATTCTTATTGGAAGGTCGGAGACTGTATCCGGATTTACAGATGGAATATAATAGAAAAACATTAACTCAAAACGTTTCAAGGTTAGATTTACCTCGTCGACAACGTGGTCCAAGAGGATCAATCAATTGCCGTTGCCACAAAATTTCGTTTCGCTGAAAGTGTTTTTCGCAAACCGCTCTTCCTGCCTTCACACTATCAATTTTTATAACCTTTCTCCATAGCTTTCGTAAACAAGGATCGACTGGTACCGTGAAAGTATGCACTTTTTCAGAATTACGTGAGTACCCTGAGGTACAACCAGGTACGATACAACTCGGCATTGAAGTACGAGATTGATTTTTAGAATTAATTCCGTAGCACGCATTAACTTGAAAAATCGAAATTCGTATAGTGGTTATGGATGTCTCCAAACATTGCGAATGCGCAGCAAGTATGGGGCAGGTACACGCGCTACAAGCGGCAGAGTATAATAACAATGAAGGTGTCCTCTTGCAGAGGATTTTTGTACATATTAGAGGAAAGGAATAGCGAAGCGCGTTTTATCTTGATCAGTTCCACTTATCGTGGAATATGCAACAGAAGCGTTTAAACTTATTGATGAACATTAACCTGGTTTCCACTGATAAACCAACATATGAACTGTCATTGAAAATGCAGTACGATATTTTATGCAATGAAGGTTGGGAGACCCGAAAGAATGGAAATACAAGAGTTTTGAAAACTACTAAGATACCATCCTAACCCGTAGCGCCGAGAACGGACGTTTCCTGAATTACGAGCATTTTTGTCCAGACCGCTCGTCACATGAACGCGAGATGGGAAACTGTCTTACCAATAGTCCGTACATATGAAGTATCACCATTCTTCGATATGGCCGATGATACGACAGAACACGATAGAAACCTACCGATTAAAAAAAATTCAGGTTTTAAGGCAAACTATACGATGACTGCAAAATACATAACTGAAATACGGATACCTAAGGATTTTGGAAACGTTCTATTTGTCGACAAGGAAGAAAAGAGAAGATGTTCGTTGTGATCTGTTAAACACTGAACAATTTCTTCTTTTGTCCGAAATGCGATCCTTATGTGAGAGAATCTGCGATTTTTACTGACCGAGTAAGATTTTTACCGACCGGACCTGTCACTGACCTCGTATAATAGACCTCGCAATCAATGTGATTGCAATATATCTATATCTAATATAAATATACTATAATCTCTATTTTATTTTTGAGGCCAAACCTCTATATTTATATATAATGTATTTTTATTTCATTGTATAGACCCTTATATTGTTATATGTAAATTTATCATATTCTCGATTTCTTGTATTATATATCAGGTATTTATTTGAATAGCGCGGCAAAGCAAATCGTTCCTACACGATTAATAAATTATCCATCTATCTAACTGCTAACTGCCGTCGCCTCCAGCATATAAATAAGCAACTATGTTTTTTTCCTCAATATCAGGATATCCCCATCACCAAAAAGCACCGGAGTGTACAGACCTAAGTATGGAGTAGTACACCAGAATAGTAAGACCCTGAACGCGTCCGCTAGTTTTGCGGTTATGTTTCGTCGGGCAGCCCGGAAGATGGCGCTGATCTCTCGGCAACACGAGATTTCGAAGAGAAGCTTGGGGGCGCGCGTCCCTTCGTGCATTCTGCGTTTGGTCTTCGGTGGCGGTACGTTCAGTCGGCTTCACCGCGCAATAAATCAATTGCGCATTCTCGTGAGAGGAAAAGCCGGCATTCGTCCCGTGACGTATTTTTATTCGGAAAGTTGTTGAAAAATAAAATTCGATAAAACAACGAAACACGTTATTCGTAGTGTATCGCAAAATAAAATCCTGTGAGTTGTGATTTACGTGTCTCGTCCGGAGGACGGGAAAAACATTCGAAATATTAAATCGAAAGGTAAGAAATATGTGTCGTACGTAACAATTGGTGAACAAAGAGAAAAAAGGTATTGGACATTGATCACCTCACGCACAGTATTAATTAAAAACATATCAAACGTAATTTTCGCGGCGCTGCAAAACATTGAATTTCTTCGTTTGACCGGCAAAGTAAAAACGGCGTCCCTGTCTCGTCGGCGACTTCAAAGCCCGATCAACCGCGTATTCTTTCCCAAGTCTCCTTTTGATCCTACCTCTTGTTTTTTTCATCTCTGCCGTAACCACACCGTCGAAAATTTCGTTCTTTGTTCTCTTTCCGCCTTTTCCATCGGCTGATGGTAAATTGTCTCGTCTTTTATTTTTCATTTCCTACGATCTTTTGTCAATATCTTGGCGGAGACCCAATCGACGCGGGACAACGAAATTCTCGCGTCCTCCAAACTTTTCGAATCCTTTGTGCGTATCGAGTTTCCAAAGCTGTCAATCCTCAAAATAATCGGCACTATCACTCGTTTATCAAACCGCCCGGTTTTCTTCGGGATTTTTTAGCTTCCAAGCCTCGCTTTGTTAGTCGGCCCGAACAAAAGTCGAGCTCGGGACCCACGTGGATTCTCCCACATTGCTTTCACAACATTCGTGTCCTTCCCCCCCCCCCCCCCCACCCGTCCCTCCCAATTGTTCGTTCACGGGCCGTCCTCGTGTTACATCCGTGCAATTGTCGCGTAAAATTGCGAAAAAAAATACGGCGCGAGTCGACGCGCCCTGAAAGATTGAACGAGGAAAGGGAGCGGAGAAAGCGCGACAAACCGAAAGTGGGGTTGATGCTCGAAAGGTAACGAATGAGAAAGAGAGAGAGAGAGAGAGAGAGAGAGAGAAGTTTGCGATCCGCATTGATCCATCCAGAGACTCGTGAGGTTCTCGCAACGTCGCCAAAAATAGTATACTCTCGGCGTTCGTAATATGGTGTTTCGTGTGCGTGTATGCGTGCGTGTGGACAAATTGTATCCTTTCGCCTGAAAGAAAACCCTGTGCTCGGCGAAATTATATGGACCTGCCACCATCCTTCGTCCTACGTACATACTAGTTCTTTCTTTCGTATACACGCTTACACAAAGCCAGCAGGACAAAGTACATACCTCCTGGTAACGGTTTCGTACCTGGAGGGATAATAAACCGTCGGTCAATTTCGTAAGGAACTGAACCGATGTTACAGATTTTTTTTCGTTCCACGAATGCTCAAGGTGACCCCTTCGGAGGTAGGTAAGACTGAAATAGCGTTGGAGATCACGGAACGTTGCAACCGCTCGGTCGTTTGCTTTTTCCAAGTTTGACATTGTTGATTCCTTTTTTTTTTCGTGGATTTGAATACCCAAACAAGAATGCAATGCAAATCCAAACAAGAATACAACGTGGAATTGAAAAAGGAACCCAACGCGAACTCGAACAAGAAACTAACGGGCATTCAAACAAGAGCCAATTGCAATACCATATAAGAATACTCAAACCCAAACAAACCCAAACAATGGAAACCTAGATCTAATGAAGAATCCAACGCAAATCCAAAGAAGATTTATTAAGAATTGGACTCAAATTGATATAAGAACTCAACGTAAGAACGAAGAACCTACGCAAACCTAAACAAGATCGTATTGTAATCCAAAATAAGAATATAACGCAAACCCAAACAACCTGAACAATCTCAATTCAAAATAAGAATGTAACACAAAGTTTGATCTAAAAATCCAACGGGAAGCCCAACCAAAAACCCATTGCAAACCCAAACATACACCTACAAAAATATTTTCGATCCGTGATATACGATTTTTGATGGCAGCGATAGTAATAGTAGTTTTTATTTGTATGACCTTTGTGGCCTTTTACAAAAATTGTAACAATAACTCGCTCTCTCTCTCTCTCTCTCTCTCTCTCTCACACAATTTATTTTGTCCGCTATTCCCAAACTTACATCTGTTGCCTTTTTACTGTGCAATTAATATAAACTTGTTACATAATTAGTTCCGCTTTCCATCATAATCCCTTCTCCTTTTTTGTAAATTTTGTCTATTTCTCTGAAAAATTGGCACATTTCTACATCGATTTCTCTTCTTATCGTCCTTATACACGATTTTGAATAATAGAAATCAGAAACCCTTTAACCCTTTGCCCGTAGCGGGAACATTTTTAAATCGTCGTAAAAGTCGATCAAAATTGATTAATTAATTAAAAAAATAATTACCTCGCGATTTAAGATTTCCGGTCGACTTACGAGATAACAATATATGATTGTTCAGAGAAATTAACTTAAATAAAATAAAATTGAATGGAATTGAATAAAATAAACTAAAATAAAATAAAATTAAATATTCCGACAGCAAAGGGTTAATAAGCGTCAATAAAAAAAAAAGATTGCGTTTTAACGATGCAAATTTCAACTCCTTTGCGAAGTGCTTCACAAAGAATTTCATGAACTATATTAATGGGGTTTGAAAGGGTGGTGGGAGGGTTCAGATTCAAAATAAACAGTTTTCCGATAAAGCGGAAGTTTCGATGGAAAGTACGGGACTATACACGTGGAAAGATAAGACGACGCGTCTTTTAGTTTCATTGTCGGTTTGGGTCGCGCTTACGGATATCGAATATCCGCAGATATGAGAACGGTGAACGCGTTGCCGTATCGGTGAAGTTACGACGATTGTGTCTCAGTTTCGCAATTACCGCTTTCTCGTGGTTTTCTTCTCGGGCAAAGCGAAAAATTTAATCGTTGGCTCAGTATTAGAGTGATAGAAAAATGGCTGGAAAATCCGTTTCTCACTTTTCTTCGACATAAGGAAAGACCGAAAAATCTTTGCGCTCTGTTGAAAGAAACAGAGCGCAAAGATTTTTATTTCCTTATTAACATAAGATAATTTATGTTAATAACGAAATTATATAATGAATAATCATTCGTAAATAATTATATAAAATAATTATACTAAATAACGAACAAATTATTTACTGTATAAAATATTTCGCTAAAAATAACATTATTACACGATTTTTCTTCATTATTTAATTTAACAAAAAAAAAGATTTTAGTTTTTTTTAATCTTCAAAACTCTAAAATCCTTGCTGACGTTCGTGAAGGAAAAATTTCGCTCTCATATTATTATTGCAATATTTTTATCACGCCCTTACGGATTACGTCCTCAAAAGTTTCAACTGACGAAATAAGAAATTACGAACGAACAAGTTGACGAAGAACTTTCTTCATCGCCTTGGCAGAAAAATTACGGTGTTGAAATTTACATAGTTGGGGAACAAGTTTGATTAGGTCTTTTTTGAGTTATTTTTTTAAATTATCATAAAATTTTAACAAAACCTATAAAAAAAATTATTATTATTTATGATTATTATAATTATTGTACGTAATCTCTAAAAATTGAGTCTAACTTTGACAAAAATGTGAAGAATTATAATAAAACTGTAATCAAATAATATTCATTATTCTTATATGTAACAGAACATATCTTTTTACAATATAATAACAATATTTAAATAATCGCTTTTATTAAAAAATAAATCAAAACTATAATTCTGATTGAAAAATAAAAACAAAATAAATTTGCAAATTTCAACTTCGTACAACATCTTCGTCTGAGCAGAACAATTATGTTATGAAGAGGGGAGGGAGATGAAAATTTTTGCTGTTTCGTATCACACTTCATACCTGTTAAATCTTCGAACAAAGAATTTCAAGGTGATTTAACGAAGCGAAGGACACTTGCAAGTTGTTCACGAGTTTTTTTTTTCTTCACTCGAGAACATTGCCCGGCGTCGCGACGCCCAGACATAAACCGATCGATCGCTATGGGCACCGACCCTCAAACCTTATATACATCACTCTGCAACTACACTGACACGTATGCAACGTACTTTATCATCGCACAAATAGACATACTTGTATGTGTGTATTTTTTTACGTACGCAAGGACGTAAACGATGTGTCGCAATTTCAAAGGTCTTCCCCTCAGTAATTGTTTTTCGAAATAGAAGTAGAGAAAAGTTTAATGATTTTCGAATATTTCTCCATTATATTTGTCAAAAAAATGTAAATTTAAAAGGTAATTTGATCATTAAATTTTAAATTTAATGATCAAATTTCCAATTTTTGAAGTTTGATCATTTCTGTAATTCAGAATACTGGATTTTTTTGAAATATGGAGTTTCGGAAATTTTTTGAATTCACACTTTTGATCATTTGAAACCTGTTCCTGGTAATAAAGAATAAATAAAATTAGTTTTGTATACTAATAGATTTTTTCATTATATATATATATATATATAGATAAAATTAGAAAAAATATTATTATACAAAACTAATTTTATTTATTCTTTATTATCAGGAAAAGGTTTCAAATGATCAAAAGTGAGAATTCAAAAAATTTCCAAAACCCTATGTTTCAAAAAATTGAAGTAAGTTCAAAATTTCTAATATTAAAAAAAAATTCTAAAATTCTAGATGACGAAACGCATATAGCAGAAGAAGGTACTTCGGTTACTCGAAGCGGCCGATACTGCATGAATGAATAAAACGTGATAAGGGAGGCATTCGAGCTATGAAAGACAAAGCGTTGAACGATTCTGTATATTGTAAACAAATGGAACCTGACAGGCCTGACAATTGGACCGTATGAAATCCGACAACTTCCGGTTCGATAGCCTCTCTTATCTTCATCCCACCGATCGCATTCCCCTACAAACCAACAACCATCCAATAATATATCTTGTAAATAATTTCGCGTACTCGACGCGTATAAAGTAATAAATAAAAATACCTATGACTACGAAATAAACGAATACAGGATAAACGTATGAAATTATGAAAGAGCTTTCGACAACTAGAACTATTGGATCAGGACTATGGAATATTGTGAATGAATTATTCCAGGCAAGGATATATTGGTTATTATTATCGTTATTCCATCACTGTTATTATTATTGCATTCGCATCATCATTAATTCCTAATTTTTTAAAATTAGTTTTTTTAGTCACATTTTTTAAAAATAAACTGATATATATTTTTTTCAATGCTTTATTATTCAATACTTGATTTTATTAATATTTTTTTCTATTTCGTTATTTTCTTCGATAATCCTCGCGTCAGAATTTTTCGATCTTGAATTGACAACTTTTAATTATAAATAACCGCGCACGAAATTATTTTTCGATGTCTAATTTTACGAAGTTTTTCAAATTTCTAAGGAACTCGGATTTTGTTGAAAACATTGCTAGGACTTAAAAAATTGGGGTCTGAAAAATAGTCCAAATAAACTGAAACTTGTTCGTTATATTTACGAGTCGCCGAGTGTTACCAAGGGCGAATATCTTGTGAGGGTAAAAAAAATGATATGGGAAAAAAACGCGGACTCTCACGGATCATATTCACCAAAAACACTTTCTCGAGTGGTAACACGTGACTCACTTCATCCACACACATACACCATGGTACATTCGACAGTCAGAATAACCAGACCCCACAGTTTATTCTTTCCTTTTTTCTGGTATACGTTTGTCTCTAAACGTATGTACGAATGTCCATCTGACAGCGTGTATAAACTTTCCGCTGGCTTTTCACGAAGGGACACGCGAGTTCTTGGATCCCGCGACCCCCCTGGCGCCAGTACGACTCTTCAATTGCACCGATAATCCACCTTCGCTCAAACGAACTTTATTCGTCCCTGGAGAGCTTCGATCAGTCTGCAATCATTTTGTCTCTATTCCCTTACGAAGTTACGATCTATGCGCCTATATTGATTATTTAACAAATCAGTCTTTTTATAGAAATTTAACTGTTCAACGATTATGTAAAAATACGATTTTTAATAAATTCATAAAGATTAAATGATGTAATAAATTATTCATTCATTAAGTAATAAGTTAAATAATTTTAAAATATAAACGTTTTTTTTCAACACTAAATTGAATAGCCGGTACACGGCTGATCGATCACCGCTCCAAGTACTGACTCCTCGCAATGTTCCTTATATTCAAGATGTACCGCCCAGTCGTCAGCCTCGGTTTCACGCAATTTATGTATTTAGTACAATGTGTATTTCATGTCCGTTGAAAATCAGATACACGAACGACGATACCATGATTGTATCGATTGCCCCTCCTCCGAGGGGCACCGAAACGCACAGTTGACAATACCCACGCGTTCGAGTACCCTGGTACCAGTAGGGGTCGGCGAATGCAAAAACGAATAGTATACAGGGTGTACCTAAACGACGACGATTTACATTATAAGATCATTGAAATCATTACTTATTTTCATTATTATCTAAAATATGTTTGCTTTATTCTTTTATCGTAAATCGGGAAATAAAAATTCCTAGAAATTGTGAGCACGCTGCGTTTGATTTTTCACTCTACCGCACAAAAATATTCACGAGTAAAAACCAATGTTTTTCAAAATCTGAGTTCTTATTTTTTTTTGTATTATTTAAGATTTTTATTAATCAAAATCTAAGTCCTTCTTTTTATCGTAAATAACGAAGGAAAATTCCCAGAAATTCTTGGGATGATTTTCGAGTTTTTAAAATGTATTTAGAAAAATTGATAAATGACAAAAGAATAAGTTTTCTGTGCTTTGCATAGAAAATTCGGACTGATGTATTTTTAATTATTTTTTTCTAGTTATAGAAAATGATAAAAAATAATGTAACGCCGGCGCGCGTTATTGTTTGTCCATGAACATTTATTATTATTTAGCGCGATGTTGAGTGTGTTTGGGTTTATTCGGGTTGGTTGGGGTTTGTTTGGGTTTGTATTCGGCTCGCAAGTCTGTACTGATCAAAACGCTCACCCATCCAAGTATTCTTTTCCGATTCTGGGAGTCCCACTTCCGAATGTTTACCCAAACTTTAATTTCGCTAGATTGGAACTTTTGGATACACATAAAAGAAATGGCAAGGAATTCGAAGCGCTCGGTCATTTTGAGACACCCGGTATATTGTTGGAGGTCCATTGTTCGTCGCCAATCGGACAAAGCCATGGTGTTCTACCGTCTATATGAATTCGACTCCCTTGTATTTGTGCATGTATTTCACGTCGTCAAGTCGCAGGGGTTGAAATACACAGAGTCGCCTACGTGGGATGGAACAACGCCGTATTCGGTAGTATTGCGAATACATCCTAGAACCCCTCATCGGCGATTATAGCACACCATGGCGTGCTCATAGCGAATATTCCCGTTCGAGTAGGCGGGCTAACACGTGCCAGGCATCTGCCACACGCTGTGAGACCTCGAAACCTTAAACCCTTATATACAGGGTGACTTTTATAATGTGACCATATGTTTTTAGAGAACGTTGCGCGATGATTTTGCGACCGAATAAAATATCATTTTTAATTGTTTTGCAAGCCCTCGGAAAGGAAAGTGTTCCCACATTCTTGTTTGGGTTTGTTTGATGATTTGAAGATTTTGCGACGGAATGAAGTATCATATTCAATGATTTTTCGAGCCCTCCGAAAGAAAAATGTTTCCACATATTTGTTTGGGTTTGTTTGATGATTTGAGGATTTTGCGACGGCATAAAATATCATTTTAAATCGTTTTGCAAGCCCTCGGAAAGGAAAATGTTTCCACATTTTTATTTGGGTTTGTTTGATGATCTGAAGATGTTACGACGGAATAAAATATCATTTTTTATGATTTTTCAAGCCCTCCGAAAGAAAAATGTATCCGCATTTTTTTTATGAATATTTACCGGAAAAAACAACGCATGTAAAAAAAATTAAAATTTGGGTGCAGGAGGATGAAGTATTCCAAATTCCAGGTAACGAACATGTCCGAAATCCTTTATTAACATACGTTACGTGATAGGGGAGAAAATGATAAAACATACGATTTAAAGTAAAATAGATTAGAATTTAATTACAATAGATATCAGAACGAACGAATAAAATCAGGCACGATCGTGCTACAGAGAGTGCTGGTCTGACGTCACAGTTGCAACTTCTTAATGTTCGGCTATCACGGGAAGTTGGTTGAAACTTTCGACTGTACGTTGAGCTTTGTTTCATTGCCTGGTATCTTGAACGCAACGTGCAAAGACATTGTCATATTTTTTAAAATCTGATAAAAACAATTTGATTAAACTAATTGAAATGAAAAATGGAAATTATAAGTTTGAAGATTTATCAAATTTCTAGAAAATTGTTGTTGTAAAGTATAGCAAAATTCCTATGGTATACAATTCGATAAAAATAATATATTTTGTACTATTTATTAAATTCTTTTTACGTTACCGAATTTTCATTTTACGTGAAACTTTGTTTTATGCTCTATGATTTTGGATGCGATTTGTCACAAAGATTTTGTAGTGTAAATAAAAAATTGCACGAATTGTGTTTATAATTCAAAGACAATTAAAAAAAAAATACAAATTTTTCACTTAAATTTACTTTTTCGCTTCTTTAATTTATTATTTTTTTATTTCATTCTTTAATATCTTGTTTATTTTAATTAATTTTCTACTTCTTTACAATTCATTTATTCTTCATTTCTTCTTTAGTTTTTTTGATTGAACAGTTTTGTTACCTTAGTTAAAAATGAAAGTTGCCTCTTTTTTTTTATAAAAATTAAAATTATTCGAATAAGCTATCAATTAGGAAAAATAATTTTTCAAATTGCAAGCGTATGGAAGATTCTGGGTTTTCCCTACCTTTTTATTACCATTATTATAACAAAGCTTTCCGACTCGTTACGTTCATCCGTTGACTTTCCGATCCTTTCGACTCCACGAGATCACGTTCTTCCACTCGATTACATTTTAACGTCTATGCATCATGAATAGCCGTATAAAAATGTTCTGGCATTTCGTAAAATCAGCCACCTTTGTAAATTGAAAAATGACTCGATCTCGGTGGAGTAGCCCTCTCATTCAGCGAGTGATCAGTTTCATGAGTCTGACGTGTTCGACTCGGAAAGAGTCTGCCGAAGAAACTGGAACCGTTTTCGGGTCCGGGTTCGGCGCAGATGTTCAACGGGACGAGAAGAGCCACACGAAGATCCAGAAAGATTATCGGGGTTTGAGGGAAAGGGGGGGGGGGTGAAATAAGAGGAGTAGGAAGAGATAGAAATGGACCAAAGAGAGGACGCTGCTGAAAGAAGCGAAAGATGCTTTTTTTTTATTTCAACTGCGAAGCGGGAAGCCGCACGCGAGACCCTTTCCTCTTTCTCGTTCTCTCGATGCCAAGCGAGCTTTCTTGTACATTCGAGAATGACGCGTTGAAACCCTCGAAATTAAATAAATGCATCCGTCACCTTTGAAAACCGGTTGGGTGTGTGTGTGTGTGTGTGTGTGTGTTTTTCTTTGTGTGGTTACACGGACCACCACACTGCCAACGATTCAATGCCACTCGAATTTAGACAGATGGTATTGTTCGTCCATCAACGCCTCAAGAATCTCGAAGCTTATTTCGTTGTATATTAACGAGGATAAGTAATGCCGATCCTAATCGCATTGCCACGATTAATATTGAAGAATCATTCCTTTCTTTTTTTGACGCTTCGTTGTAACAACTTTGAAAATCTAATAAAGAAAAAATGAATGAGCTCGAAGTTTGCATCGGTGCGAATAAATTATTTTTATTTTTTTACTTCCTCATTTTTAGCGATTCACCGTATATCTTATTTTTCAAATTTGATGTATTTTTATATTATACATTCACCAAAAATATTAACGGAGCGGAGATTGTGTTACCAGTTCTTTCAGTTATTTTTTTGGAAGCCTGTATAAACTTTTACCAGCATAAATAAAAAAAGGTTTTTAAACGTTAAAATCTGTAGTTCGAGTATCGTGTAAACGACATTTTTTTAGAATCGTCCCTAGAGCTGTGATAAGATATAGTGGGACGAATATTGATGTCGAAACTTTTTGTTTCAAAATTGTTCATGGGTTCGAAAAATGTTTTCTGGCTTGATCAATATTGGAATCGTATAGCCTGTTTCTTTAACTTTATTTTTATTCTTTGATGCTTCCTCTACAACCAATCGTTCATGAGATTTCGTCGATCGAGTGAAAAATAATTTGTTTTTCTTTGTTCATCGATATCACCCGAACTAATGATCGTATAGCGAGCGAAAAGTGGGTCTCATTGAAACTTTAAAGAATCTTCATAAATTCATCGTAGCGCTTAGACGCGTACGTTTCGTCTCTAAGCTCAATATTTATATGAAAAAGTATAAGTAAATAACATTATCTGCCTTTTTAGAAAAACCAGTGCAACTTTGCAAGTATTGAAAAAATGACGAAGATTTCTAGTTACGCGCGCGCAATGTTATATATATTTATAGATTTCTTGTTGAGACCTAAAAAATAACAAGGCGTTTTCGTTACGATTTTTATAAAATCATAAATATTTTAATGGGAAAAATATCATTTTGGTATAATTTTAACAGTGCAAGCATCAATCTCGTAAAAAATTTTTTACGTTTTTTCCTATTTTTCATAATTTTTGTTATCGTTTCCGTCGAATATTTTTACTGATCGAAGCAAAGAGGAACCACGTGAAATTCGAATGCAACAGGTATAGCAACAAACTTCGAATCCAGATTTGTCGAAAATCAATCTTTTTCAAAGCTGACAAAAATCATCAAGTACATCATCCACGAATTCTCTGGAGTCCGATGCTACGTTTTTCCAAAAAAAAAAACTCAACCACCCGTGATACAAATTTTCAAATTCATTCGTCAAATAAAACTGAACTATTTTTTTTTATCTACAATTATATCCGTTTTCTTATCGCAGTGAACTTTATTATCGAGTGAACGGCGCAATGAGTCAAACCGATCAGGAGCAGGATCAAAAAAGCATGGACAAGAAAGAGATCGCGGAGGAGGAGAGGGAGAAAATGCTGAACGCCGAGAACACAAAACACACCGGTGGAGCACCCGCCTCGGATCTCGAATCGGAGGAACAGAAGCCGAAGAAGAAGATCCCGATAGGGGGTATCAAGATGCCGGGATTCTGTCGGACTAAAAGCAAGGAGCCATGCAAGGTAAGGTCGCTTCTGCTGTTATCTACTATTTTATAAGCCCGCGTTCCAAATAAGCGACCGATCGACGGGACTGAGCTTCAAATAAATAGACCGCGTTTCCTTGTGAATTTATAAAATAGTGAAAGATTCCTTGTAACGGTGAATTAATGAGCGGTTATTGGAAAACTTATTATATATCGAGTTTTTGGCTAATATTATTAAATATTGATTAATATATTAATTACCATTTATAATAATAATAATATGATATTATTTAATAATTATTATTGATGATATGACTATAATAATTATATGATAATTTATATATTGATAATAATAATAATATATATTGTGTTTGTTTGGGTAGTAATCGATAACAATAAAATTATCAGAAGATATTAAATTGAAAAATTGGGAAACCTTTTTGTTGTAAAGTTGAAACGTGATTGCGATCGCTGCGAAAACCTTAGTGGATAATAAACATTTCTAAATGTTAATTTATTATTGAACTTGCTCAAACTTTCTTACAAAATATTATCCATTTCTTCCACCAACTTATCTGTTTTCTTTCTCGCACTCTTTCACGCAGTGTTGATTGATAAATAAACTAGCTATTCGTAAGGCTATAACCCTACATGATTCGGACTTGTGATTCAACGTCAAAAAAAGATTGATGAACTTTTTGCTCGCTGGTTCATCCAGATCTACCTCAATCACAGCCGCGTAATTTTCTTGCGATCCAACGCGCAACGTTCCCATCAATAAAATGCAATATTTAAAGACATCTATTTATAAATTATTCACCGGCCGGAAAACGTGTCCCGGAAGTCCGAGATGTCATTGGGTGGAATAATAATTCAGTAGGCAGTGCGTGAATTTGGAAGGGTCGATAAGCCAGGTGTGCTCGACCAGGGGATTTACGGGATCGTGAGACCGTATTTCTGTTAGGCTCTATTCTACGTATACTTCATTGGAGGTCGTTATAACGTGTTGCACGTTAAAGTATATCTATGAAAATTGAGCTTTTTCCCCTCTTTATGGAGGACCCGTCGATCGTACCGACGAACCGTGACCACCGGGGTCCCAACTTATTTTTTTCGTTTACCCCCCCCCCCCTCCCCCCCGCCCCGCCTCTTGCTTACCTATCGTTGAACATTACCTGGCACGAATTTTCGTAGTCATGGCGACACTAGTGGGGAACACGTGGATGCTCGTCGAGCCCAACAGCTGGTCTTGGATATTCTCGTTAGAAAGGTTAGAATAACCGAGTAGTGCGGTTTCTCTCCACCGGCGAGCTTAAGCTCATCATATCAGCTTCAGTGATCCATTCTCCCGCGTTTTCCGTGAAAACGTTTTTTTTTTTTTTTTTGGAGGTCCCTCCGCTGATAATCTCGACCAATTGATACCCCGAACGGCGGAGTGGAACAAACGTGAGTCCATTGTTCAACGAAAAGTTGACGTTCGTCAGTTTTCATCTGCTGGATAGGAGTTAGCCAATTGAAAAGTCTGTTGGAAATGGAAAATTTAAGCTTGGTATGCTATACGAAGCTTTGTGAATTCTTTCGTAATCTGATATGCCTCTTGAATTATCTCCCCCTCAATTCTCTTTATTTGCTTCGTATTCCGTGGTCACGCTTTTGCTGTATTACTTTTTATGTGTGTGTGTGTGTGTGTTTTTTTTTCACCGCGTAACAATCCAGTCGGACCTCAAGAAAGAGGTGGCCAGTCGTTGCACCCGTCACACTTAATTTCTCCTAATTGGCTTAATGCCTTCTTATTAGCTGGCCTAATTGGTAAAGAAAGTAGCCCCTGCCAGCTTTTCTGGTGGTTCGCAAACGTTTCTGCTAGATCATGGCCCAGTGGTAATCCACAGATCGGAGTAAAGTGAAGATCAGCCAAGGGACCTCTACAGTGGGTAAAAAGAGTATGCGTATACATCCTCTTTAACAAATTACGGGTTGTTAAAATTTGTACATTCAGAGAAAAAATTCGAAAAAGTATTTTTTAACGAAAACTATTTTTGTTGTCGAAAAAAAAACTTCGAAAAGAATCTCTGTTGGAAAAAATCTGCGAGAAAAGTCTTTGTTGTCTGATAATTCCTATTATCGAAAAAAAACGACATAAATCTTTGAAAAGCACGATCACAAAAGTATAGCCAAATTAACAACAATTTCCCGTGTGGTTTTCAGCGATTAGCAAAAATATTTATTTTACCCATTGTATGCATATATTGCATTACTCGGATGTATTGAAATTCAAGTTTGCAACGTTGGAATGCAAACTTGCATTAATATTTTGTCTTTGAAATCTTGGAAAATTATTATTTATCTATTTCCAGTTTTTTTTTTCACGAAAACTGTTACGAAAAGTCTTTAATAAATTGTTTGAATCACAATTATAAATGTAAAATTCGAACCTGAAATAAAATCATTGATTATTAAAAACGAGAATTGAAACAAAAAGAGAGAAGAAGGTTCGTTGCTATTTTCAACAGAGTGAAACTTTAATTTAGGACGATCGATTTCATTCTTATTTTGTGTATTATTTATTTACGATGCATTTTTATAATACTCGATAATAGTACTTTACCGCTTTAATAGTGGTTGTTAACCTCATCAAATTTGAACGATTTACAAAAACTCAAGTTTTATTCATTCAACATATTTATAGAATATATATATCGCGGGCGTAGGTTTCGAAACGTATACACCCATATAATCCCTTGGACCGGGAAATCGGATTTTTCGTCGCGATATCTCACGCCACGCCTCGTCCTGTCTCATATTCACGCTCTAGCCCCTCGGGACCCG
This sequence comes from Ophioninae sp. A BG-2022a, assembly GCA_030523105.1. Classification (NCBI taxonomy): domain Eukaryota; kingdom Metazoa; phylum Arthropoda; class Insecta; order Hymenoptera; family Ichneumonidae; species Ophioninae sp. A BG-2022a. The sequence continues at coordinate 59,746 of JAPYZI010000180.1, read as the reverse complement.
AAAATCAGATGAAATCTCGAAATCTTGATGTGTCGTGTGCCGTTGTAGTCGGCTCAATCAATGCCACATCATTCTCCTCTAAACGACAGCTCGTGTTTGCGCTACGTGATGAATCGATCTAATGGTCCTTTATAGTAACTTCTGAAATTCTCGTTACACACAGAGGCTCCTCTCTTCATAATGGCGAGCACGTGTACGATTTCTAACAGAAATAACTTTGCCCACCATGTGGGCGCTTCCAAAATATTTTTCAAATTGTCGAGTTGCTCGGAATATTAATTGACTCCATTCCTAGAATAAAATTTTTGGAACGGTGGCTTCAATGATTGATTCATAAATTTGTGATTATGGTTATTATTGAACAATAATGTAATTATAAATTTGCTCAAATGAATCATTATTCAATCGGTATATTAGATATGAAAATTGTGATATATTTTATCGCCCTATTGTACAGACATTCCGTCACAATTATTCATCTTCGCTGGCAGTATCATTATTATTATTTCATTTTATTGTTGATACGTTATTAGAATTGTTATTTAGGTTATTATTATTTAACATTGTGTTTTTAAATTTGTATTTCTTTAGTATTTTTCGTTTTTACTCTTTGTATTGTTTATATTTCTTATATTGTTATATTTTTATACTTAGAAATCTTTATTATTTTCTGAGTGGTTGATGCTATGTTACACATTCGTTTTGTTTTAAGTTGCTTTCGTTATTATTTTTGCCTGAGAGTCTATACTAGGGAATAATAAAATATATCATCATCGTTACATTCACAAAATGACAGTCAACTTTCGTAAGAACTCAAAGGGCCTACGGCGCACAAATGCAGTTAGACAAAAAAAAAAAAAAAAAAAAAAAAAAAAAAAAAAAAAAAAAAAAAAAAAAAAAAAAAAAAAAAAAAAAAAAAAAAAAAAAAAAAAAAAAGGTGACTAGAGAAGGAAAAGGCTGAAGGTGGGCAACGCGCACGCGAGGCGATGACGCCAGGATGACTGCGGAGTGGAAATGTCGGGTGCAGCCGTTTGGTGCGTCAGGCACTGGTCTCCGTCTGCGGAAGATATTTAGAGAAAAAGATGGAATAGAGATGAAAAAAAAGCATGGGCTGATTACGAAAATAAATCCGAGGACAAAAAACCGGGCGGGAGGCGCCCATGAGGGATTCTAATTATTCTAACTTTTTATTAATTATTATCATTGTTGAATTATTTATCAATCATTTGGATGGTCGGTTGTACCGAAGCTTTATACAAAACGATACATTTTGGGCTACGAATCGGTGATATTTTTTGATAAATTTTTTAAACTCGTTTTTTTTTCTTGGCTCAATCAAAGATAAATTTATTATATTAGAGCAGATCCAACTTAAATTTTATTGAAATATTCAACTACACAGATTCCACTAAATCTAATTTACTGTAAAACAACTTTAGCCTTTTTTAATGAAAATCTTGAAACTCAGTATAAATACGTATCAATAATTTCTTTAATTACTATAATGTCGAATTAAATACTATTGATAAATTCAATTGTCGAATTTATTGAAGATTCGGAAAATTAAACGCATCAAGTTTGTATTAATAAGCACGTATAGCTGATTTGTCAAAAAAGAAAAAAAACATTTTCTACTTTTTACTACATCAAAATCTTGTTTCTTTTAAAACATTTTTTACATATAACAAATTATTGTATATTGCGAAACAATTCGTATACTTTGCACTATTTTTTCGAAAGTACATATTACCAAAAGGTAATCGTTTTTTTTATGAATGATACAAATTCATACTATTAATAAGAACTTATAAAAAAAAAAATCTTTTTTTTCATAGTCGTCACAGTTTTCCCTCAATAGTATTCGTAATATGCAAAATGTCTCCAAAAAGAAAAAAACGACGAAAAAAAAAAAGAATAATACCTCGTGCATCAGATATTCAAATAATATGATATTCGAAGACTCAGTGAAACGGTAGCTCCACTAATACACATCAGGGAGGGAGAGAACGCATCTTGCAGGCTGGCAGACATATACATATATATTGACCGTCGTAAATCGTAACGCTCCCGCGATCGCGGCTGCATGTTTATTCGTACGTATAAACGGCCTGGTGGCGTTTGTTTCGATAATATAATCTTCGAGTATAAAAAGATTGGACCAGTCTTCAGCAGGCATACATCAACTAACTGGGAAACCGTCCCTCGGAGCCAGGTTTGTGGACACAGCTTTGAGTCGTTCCCTTAGCTGGGTAACGTCTCATAATTACAAAAGTTAAATATTCGTTGATGGGCGATGCGTTGATACATCCAGAAGTGAAGACGGAGAAGCGAAGAACCTCTCTCATCGTATTCTTCGAGTTCTTTTCATTCGCCATTTCGGATCACTCCAACATCATCGTCATCGTTCAACGAAAAAAATTTACCACATTATTTATCGCGGCTTTGGACCGAGTCGAAAAAAAAGGATGTTACAAAAAAAAAGTCTGAGGTTCATTATCGATCGTTGAAATAAGTGGGCCGTGCGAGATCCAGAGAGCGATGTGAAGGGTCCGAATAGATGGATCGGTCGGTAGATTGAACCGGACGGAGCTTCAGCAATCCCGACATAATTCTAAGACCTTTTCCCACGAGTCTTCGAAATCGACAGGGCTATCTTTCATTTTTTTCTACTTCATTACGATAGAAAATTTGTTTCATTATTTACCCTCTCAACTTTCCTCTCGTCCAAGAGTTCCTACCTGATGACTTTTGCTTTATTAGACATCAAAGAAGGTTTTTCGTTTTTTTTCTCATTTTTCATTCATTTCATTTCATCCAACGCATAAAACTTTTTTTTTAATTCAGAGGTTTTGAATTTCGAGTAATGTACGAAAAGTTGGGAGGTTTCAACATCCTCAATCGAGTCTAGAATATTATAGTTACTCTATTGAGTCTAATACAAATTTTTGAATTTTTTAATAACGTTAATTTTTACGTTGGAACGCGTAATTTGCGATTGAAAAATCTGATAAAATTCCTGAACGCTCTTTAATATTTTTAATTTGAGAGCGTACCATTAAGACGGCAAAAATATTCGAAGAAATACATATTAAACTTTTCATCATGATGAAAAATTCCGATGATCGATATTAGGTAAAATAAAAATGGCTCGGGTTTCCAGTGACCCATGATAACCGAATCAACTTGATAAACAAAATAAAATAGTTTATTAATTCACGAATAAAATTATTTTTGGCAAATGGAAAACAAGAATTCTTCAGTTCCTTAATACATTTTTTTTCTTTGTATGTATATATTCTCAACAAATCGGTCCTAGAATCGTGAAATAACGGTACGATAAATGGAAACACAGAAACGAGAGAGCCGGATAAAACATAACAACCCGGAAGGATATTCGTTGAAACTGGGGAACAATATATAAATTCTCATAATTATCGAAGCCCTTCTACGAATAGTGGCTGTAAGTGTCGTATGAAAATCTATAAAATCGGTCCAACGGCTTTCAAGGCCTGAATGGGCAATAAACTGGACTAACAAAAAAAACTTCACGACGTCACCATACGAATGACAGCTGTATAATATTACTTGATTAACAAAGAACGGAGGAGAGTTGCTACCAACCAGTAAAAATAATGTTTGCAGTTTATGATCGTAGGTTGAAAGATTTTTAATGAAAAAATCGACAAATTAAAAAGGTTGAAAAATAATCGTTGCAGCAGTGTCATTAGCTGCGAGATGATTAGTGACGCTTCAGTGAGCACACGCGCACACATCCCGACCTAGAGCTCGTTTATTGTTCCATAGGCCTATTATTATAATATCAGGGCCGAAAATAATAAAGAAAAACGACGCGAGGTAAAAATTGGAAACCCGGTATAACGACCTGCCTCGTTCGGAGGGCGGTAAACCGAAGCTTCTACGATATATCCACCTTTTTCCCATCCGAGGTACTCGTGTGACATCCGGCGTGACGCGGCGGGAAATAGTTGAGTATTTTAACGGCGTTAAATTCTTTGAACTTGGGGTTGTCGGTTTTGTTCATTGAAGCTGGGCTAATTAACGACCCGCGTGGTTAACGATGTGGGTCACCTCATCAGGTGGACGTGCAGTTGCTGATGCATTCCCGTCTTTACATTAGATTGAACAAAAAAATGATAATATCCAAAGATGGGAATATCAAACATTTGTTGGATATTGCTAAGCTATTGAGTTGTTAAATGCTCCGAAAGCCCGTTGCTTTGTTGCACATTAGGATTCTGTTGGGGTCTTCCGTTTGTATAATGAGTTTACGTTAATTGGCGGTTCGAAACTCGAATATTGACGCCGACCTAAATTCGATGTTGGCACTTTCGTAAATAAATAGAACAGGAATGATATCGTGGCTTTCGCTTTCGTGTTCTTATCTTTTGCGACTTACGAAATATTGATTCTTTGATTCATCTGCTTTGTGGATCGTTCGAAAACAACGAATTTGGAAAATTGAAAGTGTTCGTTAATTGTTTGAATACTTTTTTTTGCCAATTTTGGGCACCGAATATTTTTGGTAATGTTTCTTATTACATATGTTTAATATTTCTGACCATAGATTGCAAGAAATCTAGAATAATGAAAATAATAAAAATAATCAAAATAAAGAATAAAAATCGCTATTACCCAATGATGCATACTGCAACTTTGTTGCTTCGAAGCGATCTTCCTGCTCGAAGGAATTTCCGATCGGAAATTGGTGATACAAATCGAGAAAAACTAGCTTGATTGTTCATCCTGAATGACTTGGATTGCGACAAAGAATGCTATTTGATTGAACGTTTTCATTCCGAAAAGCCAATAATCCTCAAAAGATTCCTCAACAAGAAACAGGCGTATGATTAAAAGTTATTTAAGCTTTTAATCATATGCCTTAATTTTTCTTCCTCTCTTCCCCTTCCCTCCTCTTTCTTCTATCCACTTCCTGCTTTCAAGACCTGGCACACACCGCCCAACTTTTTTTTAATAGACCCTCACTGGAACAAAAAGAAATTGAGGAAGATGATCCCGTTTTTGTTTTGTTACCAGTCCCCCCGAGCGACTGTTCTACTTTTTTGGTCGTTTTTTTTGTTTCGTTTCGGCGGAGGGAGAGGGTCGAAAACACGAAACCCACGGGCAAGGCCAGAACCAGAATAACCGGAACCCTTCGCCGTAGAACTTTCTCGCCACATGGCTACTCTTAATGCTTGCTCGTGCCTTCAGTTGCTTCCCGCTTTTGCTCGTAAAATTCAAGTCACTTTGTCTCGGCTTCGTTCAAATTCCAGGGACGTTTTTTCTTTTCGATCTGTACACAGTAATCTATGAAAATTATAGAGCACTGTAATTAAAGTATAAAATGTAATTACTGAATTAATTACCAGGCACCAATGACTGGACTGATTTTACCTCCATGGATTTCTTGATTCTTCGATTGAGCTCGGACCTTTCAGTGGGAATCCAATGGGAAAAATTGGACCGGAATACCTGGAATCGTCTCAGTGTGACCCTTCGAAAAATCACTGATTTTCGCGATTTTCTTTTTTATGTTGCAATAAACTAATCAGTCTGGTTTTCTTTTTATAAATAAATACATTCATGACGAATACGAAATGATTTTTTTTACGTTCATTTATTTAGTATATAATAATTAAATAAATTGTTGAAATGATACGTTAAAAAAAGGTCATGTACGATGTCCACGATTGCGGCCGCAATTTTGATGAGAAACAAAAATTTCAAAAATATTATTAATCTGTAGGAAAGTCGCTATAGCGCTACGGAGGTTTTTTTTTTAAATTTGACGAAATGGCGGCGCTTTGAACAAAAAGTATCGAATCTGGCCCTTTTTTCGACAGATTTTGTAAAAAAAAATAGGAAGATTAAAAAAAAAGCTTCCATAGCGCGATAGAGAATGACGTTAAAAATGTTCTCTCAAAATTGGAAATAGATATCTTCGAAACTCTTCCTTTGACAGTGGACACCGTTTTGAAAAACACCATTCCGAGAAAAACGCGTTTAAAGATTGTAGTCCCGCGTAGTCCCGCTCCGCTCCCTTTCTACAAGAAACGCTATAGCGACCGTAATAATCTTCACTTTGATTTAAAAATTTGAGAGAATATCTAGAACAGTGTATGTATACTATACGATAATGCAAAAAAAACGATTTTTTAAAAGTTTCACACCGAGACGATCCCTTAATCGAAACTAAATCCGCATTGCGGGATTATGGCGGACCTTTTTCGATTTATCCTAACAAGATTTATTTTAGCTGATCACCATTTTTTCAGTCGTTACTTAGGTCCGTTTGGATTCAAAAGTCTTTTTGTCTTTCAATGTGTTCATACTTTGTGCAATTATAGGTAAATTTTAATTAAACATATTTCTGATATTTTCAATATAAAAAACATTTTTAACAAATTCAATAAATAAACGAACATTGCAGACGTACAACAAAAGGTAAATATTCATAAATTAAGCGTAAACGAAATTCCCGGTATGAAATTAATTTGATTGTTCCTTTTTTATATTCCGGTAACTTTGAGGAATTTCATATATTTTTTAATCATTCGAAAAATGAAAAGTGGAACTTATCAAACATTTATCTATTAATCTTTTATTTCGCAATTCTTCGCATAATTCAAGGATCAGTTTCACTCTACACAAATGAAGAGATAAAAAAAGAGAAATTTTACAAATTGGTAAAATTTCGTGAATGTATCAAAAAATTAATTAAACATAAATTAAAAGTGTTTAATTTTACATTTAAAACAAAGCTGGGTTAAAAAAAGAATAATAAATTGAACGAATGAAATCTAATTTTATGTTTTTATACTCATGGATTGTGCATCTAATTAATTACATTTTCAATCTAATTAATTTGTTTCGTACAATAACAAATTTTTTCGGTTTTTGTATCGAAGCAAAATTCTTTTTCAAAATAATTAGCTAATTACTTTTAGCCATTCGATTATTTGGAAACGACGGTTCTAACGAGCCCAAATTTTTTCGGACGTTCACTGAACTTGCAAATAATGGAATTCCGATCAAATAAATGGAATATTCCTTTACAACCCAAACAAACCCAAACAAACGGTTGAGTATAAAACGAGATTGATTACTCGAGAAACTGCGAGAGGATTGAGTTAAACTCGGATCCAAAAATGAATTTCATTACGTGTGCGAAAACTCTTGAGGTTCGAGTGGGGGCGAACTTAAATAAAGACGAGAAGATGCATGCGGGATATTATTGCGAATGCGAGAGGCGCCACACTTGTTCGTATCATTGAAGCCTGTTACGATCTTGCCAGCGGCCGGTCTCTCAAACTTGAACAGAATGGAACCAAGAGTGCAAACAAATCAATGGAAGTATGAGAAGGGGCAAATGGAAGAGCAATAATGATCGATGAGGTTGATGCCTCGTCGAGAATAAACTTTAATGTTTATTAGATTCTTACTAAACAGAAATGAGATAAAATGCAAAAGCAAGGAAATAGCAAATCTCTTGTAGATTAGAAAATGACAATCACAATAAATATAAATGTTGATCAGGGTTCTTATTTTCGGATCTCCAATAAATCTCCGTTTCTAGCATTTGAGTTTTTCGGTTTTTCATCATTTTCCTTTTAATCATTTTTTTAAAATCATTTCTTTCGGTTTTTAATCATTTTCTTCTGTAGAAACGAACTTTATTTGGTGAGACGTAATTGGTGACGTCATCGAGTTCTTATCAAATACATCGGTATTTAACAAACCACTCGATAGTGACAGTGTGCAAAGAACTACAAGAAAGAAAATGAAAAATATGAATAATGCTGAATATCAAATATAAATAAATAAATCATTTTTTTTTTAATAAAAAAATAAATACGTATAATGGTGAATATAAAAAAAAGAAGAATTGTAAAGCAGATCGTAGTATTACGTAGCAGTGAAACGTAGAGATACGTAGTTGCAGCGAGTTGAAAATACACGTATTATGGCAGTGCGAATATCGCAGGGAAAGAAAACGAGAGGGAGACCGCGTACGTCAATATGTGTAACTGGAAGGGCTGAATGTGCGTGATATCGATTACTGGCTGGGAGAAGCGGAGGGTGAAACCGCACAAAGAACGGAAACCTTGCCCAACACCACAGATTCTCGTGAGGCAGCACTGTCTATTGTCGACTCTTTTACGCCCTCGTTTCAGGAACGAAAAATATCATCGTTTGAATATTTTCAGCATTTTGGTGTATTTATTTTTCTTTAATGTTTTTTTTTCATATTTTCTTCGTTAATTAATGTACAATCAGTTTCAATAAATATTTTATTATCTTTTATCGATTTATTAAAATAAAATGTTTTTTTTTTTTCATTAATTCTTATTATTCAATGAACCTTTAATTTTTATTAAATAATTTATTTATCTTTTTTTTATTGGTCTTTATCCACAGCGATTTTATCGATAGTCGTAGCAAAACAAAGTTTTGTAAGACTGAATGGCTAGACTGATGAACACCCGGTGCATTAATTCGAGTGAATCCAGTTGAAACGCATTTATCGATAATCCAGTGTCAATTGGTCGTTCGAGCATGAAGACTGGCAATACCTCCACCAACTGCGTAATATTCTCGAAAATTCTAAACAGATATTCGTTTTATTGTCACCAGAGCAGTGACGGGTAAATAGACTGCCAATCAATCGATGATTTCCTATTGAGTCTCGAAAAGCTTTGTTTGAGGATTTATAGTGGCTACGGGGTGGCTGGTTTCGAGGTTTCCGTTTGTTTGGTTTTAGAGCAGCCTTTCTGGGGCTATATTCAAAACGAGATTATGGCGGATTTGGTTCCTTTGTCGGTCGTCCATTCATACAGGCGTGTGACGAAAAATATGAATACACATATATGTACAGGCTTGCTCAAACGTATTAGACACTCGGTACTTTTGCTATTCAGACGAAAAAACGAGCATCTTGATGAAAAAAAAACGTACACCAATTAACATAACCGCGTCTGCAAGAGGACGATGCCAGATTCATTTTGGTTTTTTTACACTCATTTTTTCGCGTTTTTCATCGCAGCCGGTGTGTAGGGCATTTTGAAAAATTGTAATCTCAAAATTTAGTATCAAGGCGTGTGAAAAAGAAACCATGAGCTTTAGTTTTGTTTTTTTTTAATATTTTGAATTTATTTTCGAAGAGATATTCGATTTTTTGTACAACTAGAAAATTGACAGGGTTTTTGATAGCTAATATTTTTGACGAAGGCTGTACATGAACACCTATGTCCTATATATGTTTGATCCAAAGTTTTTCTTTGCCGTATTCCCTTCACTATCGAACTGCCTTTTTATGGCATATCTCACCAGAATGAAATAAAGAACCATATGGTTGTCGCGTGTATATAAGGCGTAAATCATTCTGCTGGTACTATTGTAACATTCCCATTACTAGAAAGATGGATGAATAACAATGAAAGGGGCGGAGAGGCTATAGAAAAAAAATTGTACGTCGCGAGTGGGTACCTAAATGGTCGATGGTTTGACACGAAAATGGCCACGTAACGTACAAATGATGTTTGCACTTCGTGGTAGAATACGATCGAAAATGACTAATGGGCGATTCTGATACATGGTCACAAGTTTAATCATGCTGCAATGGAAATACTAAACATGGCTAAAAAAAAAGGAACACTCCTGGTGTATTCTTGAAATTTGTGATATTAAGTTCGACGTGCATTCGATTGCGGCACACCATCTCAAATATTATTTTTAAAAAATTGCAATTTTTGAAATTTCAAAATTCTGTAAGTTACGTACACAGAAGTATGACTGACGCAGATGCAAGGTCGAAACTGAAGAAATTCTATAATTGAAATAAAAACGAGGAAAGATGACCTTACAAATTTTTGATTTAATTTCGTTTTTCATAGACTGTTAAGTTTTTTCGAAAAAACAAAAAATCAGATTCTTTAGAATACATAAACATAAACCTTGATGATTTTATCTTTTCAAAAGTTATTAATTAATGGGAAATCTCGATTCAGAAATTCCGTCTACCTCTTTCTCAACCATATACCACGTGGTGCATCCTCTAATTTTACTTCAATCTTACGAATCGTTCTTTTAGGATTATCGGCACTGCTAATGTTCAACACTTCGTTTTTCGTACACTTATATAGCGTCAGCTCCGATTCTGGTAATTGAATTAATCTTTCGATGGGTTAAAATATGTATGCCATCATATGGTATTACAAATACTGTTTGAAGGGCTTACTATTTTGAGCTCGTCATCGTGATCCTCGGGAAAATGACTCCACCTTTTTTTTCATACATTAGACAGCCACTTGCTTTGCCGCCGTCGAAAGAAAATTAAAAAGAGAAGATCCCACCCTCTCGACGACTATCCACGGAGTCTAAATGAAACGTAAGTGCTGGGACGAAACGGCCGTTCGGTGAACTGAGTATCGTACCAACATATTTCTTGGTTGATCGTTTTCCCTGGTCTTAATCATATGGATAATTAAGTCATTGTTAAGATATATATATACGCACATAGGCGTTTCTTAAATTTCGACGTACAAAAACTTTCACAAATAAAAAATGTTTTCAATATTACTTGGTGAATCTTTATTATAATTATATGTAGTCCTTTATCAGCACTGTACGTGTTGTTATCAAAATATCAGTTTAAAATTGAAGATTATATATTTTTTAAATTTTTGTTTGTACGGAGTTACAACAGGTATGGCTTTATTAGGAACAGTGGTCTGAATAAGGTCCAGAAAAGGCTTTTTTTTTAAAGCTTATAGTTAATGGTGAACATTGTTTTCTGAACGAAAATGATCATTCATACGTTGATTATTGAATAAATAATTAAATAAACATTTTTTATTTATTCATCGTTTTTTTTGTACTCAAAAACAAATAGGGTGGGCCTCACATGATTCAAATATGATAATAATCCTAAAGCTACCTTCTATTGTGTTTCCGTACGGAAACTCAGTCGGTATTTTTTTTACGTGCTTATAGCTACTAGTCTAAAATATTTTAATAAACAAATTTCGCGCAGTTAATATATATTTTGTCATTAATGATACATCCAGTAAAACGTACGAACCGAAATTACGGTTTATACTAAAACTCGATCTTCGAAACAAAAATTGATCGTTCCAAGTCTGTTTTGAAAAAGTTACGACAAGAGGATGAATCGCCCCATTGCAGGGACTTTGAAGTTCGATCGGAATGGAACGCGTACAAAAGATGCTTCTGGACAGAAGCTACGAAAATCGAAATGGACTTCCGTTTAGCAGATAGAATTCCTTTTTTTTTTTTTATTTCGCGGATATAAAAGCATATGTACATAGGGGGAATGTTTTTTTTTTTTTTTTTTTAAAGTGTACATGTGTCTTCTTGACTGTCACGATAAATTGTTATCGGAGGACTTACAATTCTTTAAAATACTTTGTTACTTCGAAGACCGGGCGAACAATGAAACGCCCTTGTATAAAATTAGTTCTCATAACGATCGAAAGACTTTAAGGAAGCGAGGGTTTTCGATTCATGTAACGTTGAATTTGGGGACAGTGAAAAGACGATATTGCTCGAAATCGAATGTCTTCATTGTCATGATCCTTAGGTCCCCATTCTAATACCTTTTTTTTTTTCGTTTTTTTAAACTCAGCTGCCCCGTAAGAGAGGCGCTCGCTCCTGGCCATTTTCGGCAACAATGGAGGGAAGCGGGAATCCCAACAGAGGTCTTCGTCCTTTTTTCTTCGAGGGTCCTGTAAAATCTTTCTTTTTTTGTACATTGACGAGTCCACCAAACCTTCTCTACTTTTCATGTACGTTCGATGTACTCTCACTCGAGACCCAAAGTGCACTGTCGTATAGCGTACAACAACGTATCGACGTTAACCAAACTAACATGATTTTGCTCTTCGTTTAATTATTTTAACAAATTTCGAATAAAAAATTTTCGCTGTTAGAATATTTGTTGGTTTTTATCGATTTTTATCATTTCTGCGTATCACTTGTTCGATTGATCAACATGTTTTAAATGGAATATCTATATGTTAAATTCTACGATCAATAATTACTAGAAAATTGAATATTATTTGGTGAAACATTCTAAAAACTTGCTGGTATTATTATTCCATAATTTTTCAAAATTTCAAGATAGTTTTTCAAAAAAGAATTTCGTCAAATTTCATAGAATTTTCAAGGTAGTTTATCAATATCCGTTAAATGAAATCATAAAATCGATGACGCGTTGGAGTTTGTAACGATGGAACGCAACGAAAGTCGTATGATTCTAATTGGCAAAATTTTTTTTCGAGTTTGAAACTACGAAGACCCGGCATACATTTTTTAGTGTATTCTTTTATCGATCTGTCACGAATATATATTAAACATCATTTTAGATGCTAATGGACTTATACAAATTTAGATACAAATAATTATTGTATTTAAAAAAAAACGAAAATTGGATAATAAGAAATAAATATTGTACATTCCATAATAAAAATGGGGGCGTTATAAAATTAATACTGGGTTAGGATAATGAAATGAAAATTTCGAATAATATTGAAAATTATTGGCTCAAGAAATGAAACAATTTGGAAAAAAGAATTTGCTGCATTTTAACGACACAAACTTCAACCCCATTGAAAAAGTAGTACGAATGAACTGAAATTTGAAATACGAGAAAATAAAAAAAAAACTTTGTTGGTTACATAGAAAAAAATTGATCGAAATGTCTTGAGAGTTAGGCTTGGAATAGACACCGGATTTCTTTGTACGGCGCGTCGTTACACTTTCTTGACTCGTTTCGCTCTGACGGCACTCTAGCCTAGGGCACCCCGACCGATAGTCTCGTGATTCAAAATGCCGCGTGTCTGTAAAAAACTCTAGAGAGTAACGGGGAAGAAAGTCAACGAGCCTGATCGGTTAAGAATTCAGGCTGATCATTATTGAATCGAAGAAAGGGCGAAAGAATGAGCGAGAGAGAAAGAGAGACCTATTGTGGCCGAGTAAGATTGCATCTTTTGTACTTTCTTTATCCGATCGTTTGCCAATCATTAACCGTCTCTCTTCTTCTCACTTTCCACCTCCCCTCTCAAAGAATTTCTTTCCCCTCTTTCTCTTTCTCGAATGGTATATAGAACCCGGCAGACCAGAAAATTGTGTTTTTCCTACCGGGCCACCCTCATTTCCGGTCGGCCACCTGCGCGACACTTTTGTACGCTTTCTGTGTGCTTAAGCATTACTTCGATTATTTTGATATAAGTTCAAGCCCTTTTGCGTAGACACCAAAAATAACCACTTTTCTCCAAGTGTGGACAACAATAATACGTTTTTATTGCACCTCCAATGATGAACACCATTAATCAAATAAAAACAAACCCAAATTCATTCGAGAAGCCACGAAACTGAAGAACAAGTACATTAAAAAAGTACGTAACAACGATAAACGAATTAATTTTAAAAAATTAAGAAACCGAAGCACGAAGAGTACATTCATTGAAAAAAGACGAAACGGAAGAACAAAAAAATTCAGCCCACCCTCGACAAACGATAAACACCGGAAATAAAATTGGGACCTTCCCAGAGAAAAAACTACCCCCGAGGGTGATTGTGACGCGAAGATCGTGACTGGCGTGCCCATTTAATAAAAAAAAAAAACCTCTATTATTCTGCACCGTGCATCGATCGAGGTTTCCGGGTGAACAACCGATATCCCGTGTGAAATTGATCGGAATTACGAACGACGAGGGTCGCGGGAAAGGGATAATGGTCGTGGTGACTCGACGCGAAGAGACCAAATGCTCAACCGGAAGTGGCGTGCTCAAGTTTAATTCGGCGTCACCTGCGATTATCAGAAGGGGGGTGGGGCGGTTGAGGAGGCTTTAGAGAACGTATCATCGTATTAGCGATGAAAGAATGAGAGAAAAGGAAGAGGGCACGCGTTCAGCTTTCGTTTTCGCGACTAAAATTACAGTACTGTGACGGAACACAATTATTTCTCGGGCTTCCTCAATATCGAGTTATCTATGGGTAATCGAATGCTAACGAAAATAAAAAAAAAATAAGGGCACCACCCCGCTTGGCTCAAGCGTACTCCAAGAGTTACGACGTTTCGTCTGTCAGGAGAGTGTCACACACACGGATGCGCTGGCTGGTATGGGACGAGCATCCGGTAGTTTGAATATATATTTTTTTTAAATTCTGGAAGGCCTGCGTTTCCGGTCGACAACGGGTGAAAGGGCTTCGCGAGTTCCAAAGATCCGCTTCGATGAACTCGCTACGGAATAAAAAGCCTCCACAAGCGTTTCCGCTTGTCGAGTGATTGCTTTCGTCATGATTAATCGTGGCTGCATGACTCGGATTATTATTCTTATGACCGGTGTATTTTAAGTACGTATCAGGTATACTCGTGTATGAATTATTTACGTTGAAGAATATTTCGGAGATGGCTCGTGGTCCGACAAGATACGAACGTGCGATTGACTTTGAAGTTTGCATCGTAAGAGTGCATCATGAAAATAATGTTTTTTTTTCATTCCCCAAATTTAGCTTGGAGAATTTGAAATTCGAAAATTGTGCAAATATTTATTCGCAGGGTTTTTGTTGAACGACTTCCCGCCATACGCAAAATATTATGTTTTTTGTTGTTGTTGTAAATGAAGGGAAATAATTGATAAAACAAAAATCGTTGAGTTTCAATGATACAGCCGCCGAATAACACAAGTGCAAACATCCGTCGACCGTCCGTTTGACTTTGTTGATATTTGGGTTTGTTTGGTATAATAAGAACGCGGTTAAATAAATACCTTTCAAAATTCGATATCACGAAAACCATCGCTAGTCATCAAAAATCCTTTTTGAAGGTTTCCTAAAATATTAAAAGGAAGGTCTGCGAAAAATTTAAGCTCGCTCGTAAAAGGAGGTTTTCAGAAGCTTATCTGATTTTTATTTACCAGACGCAATGATTTCTCGATTATTTTCAGAAATTGAAAATTAATACGACGAGGATGAGGGAAGATATGGAAGTTAGATAACGGAAAAGAGGGGTGCGATATATAACATGGAACGAATGAAAAGAAAGTTTCGAATCTAAATATAGCATCAGGCACAGACCATGGTCTCGACCCTCTTGAGACAAGATGCATGACGAGGGCATGACCCGAGTACGCACATGTACGTTATTACTTCCTCACGTGTATGCATTACGATCCGCTTTGTGAGATGAAGAACGTTCGTCCATTCCCGTCTCGATACAAACGCACTCGCAACTTTATAAGCACTATTGAAAGTGATAGAAGGGAGGCATAAGGGCTTCGAAGGGTATTATTCGTTAAACGTCACGCGCAGCTTGTCAGATGTACCTTGCAACGTGGCTTCGTTAAAAACGACGATGAACAAACAAAAAACAATGTTTTTTCATTCGTATTGTTTCAATGATATACAAATATTATTTGAACAAAAACAAATTTTCATAATCCTAGAGTGGTAGTACCCCTTAAGACGGGGCAGTACACCCTACCCCCGTCGTACGACGATCCCAATAGTAGATTCCCACGGATTTCTGAAATCGCTCATCAGAATTTCACGAAATTTGGCCAGCCAATGTGAAATTGGTAGACGAACGGCTGTCTCCTACCCAAATTTTTCAAAATGAAAAAAAAAGTGTTTGTATTATCACGCGAGCGTCGTGATGGAAATGCTGTAAAATATAAAGTTTGGTTAATTTCACGACTTGGATGGGACAAGAGCCGCGTAGTCATATTCAAAGCGGACATTTTGGGACCTCGACCATTTGATTCTGTCACATATTTTAGGAGATCCGTGGGAATGTACAATTTGTAGTTACTTGTTTACGATTTCGAGAAAATATCGTCCGACAGTTGTGACGTTTAGTTTCGGGGAATGTCGGGAGCGGTGCGCATCTCGAAATTTTCGTTGCGTATGCACGTATACATACGCAACGAAAGCACACAAAGCCCGTCGAGGCTTTCCGGACGCTAGCGACATTGTTGCCTCGCGGTAGATAGCCGAAGCTCCCGCTAAGTTTGTTTTACCGACGCGAGCCGAGGCTGCGTCGAAGTTTTGTCGCGGATATCACTCCCTCTTAAGGACATGTCGAAAATGTACCACGTTACACATGAATTCGAGAGAGATAGTTGATACCTTTTTTTTAAACCGCTATTTCTCAAGAATGAAACGTTTGTTATCGCAATTGTCGTCTTTTTCATCTCGAAATCTTAAATTCCGAGGAGATATCGAATTTCGAAAATGTCTGAGGTTTTGGTAATCTTCTATATATCGATAAGCTGTCCAAAAGGGAAACAAAGAATGCACGAGAATGCCCTTTTTGGTTTAAATCGATTTTACGATTTTTGCAATATCAGCATTTGGCTGTTGCTAGAGGAGTTGGAATAGAACAAAAGAACAAACACTTGAAGAACTCGCGATACTTAGGACGTGAAGAATCGATGTTTGAACTAACGGCAAACTTTGTTCATATTCTTTCTTCCCTCATCTCGTTCGTTATTTATCGTTCCTCCTGTCTCTCGAGACATTCGACGCTGCTGAATAGGAAAGAGGGCAAAGAAAAAAGGAAAAATGCTCGAGGGTTTTTTCCCCGTTGCATTTGTGCTCAAACCGTACAATATTCCTTTCCTCATCTCCTCGACTTAAAAAAAACTCTCGTGCTTTTCCATTCCTTGTTCATCTTCCATTATTCACGAGATTTTTCGTGCGAAAAAATCTCATAAATTAGAGAAAAAAAATAAAACATCAGTAAAAAAGAAGAAGCGCGGATGAGAGCGCGAAGTGAAATTTTGGGAATGCGGAGAAAGTGGAAAATACATTTCGAATAGCCAGACGACAATTCACTCGCTCAAGATTCACAAGTTTCTAAAAATAATTAAGGGAACGCGGATTCTCGGGAATTCTCGGTGCTCACGTACAAAAATCTCGACGTTTGTACAGAATTATTTAAATGTATACAGTATTTCCCAAAATAATTAAAAATGCAATATTTTTTATTTTATTTTTCTAATTTTAAAAGATTAAATTTAATTTTTTGTAATCTTTCTTATTCATTCCATTTTCACATTCTGAACCGAGTAAAATTCTGGTCGGAGTAATTCAGAGAAATAAACATTCGAATATACATCTTTCCATCGGTTTGAACTTCCGAAATCCTGAGACAAACTACGATGGCATCGAGGAAAATACCATTTCAATTACTCCACGCTTTGCTTCAGGACGAGGACACGAAAGCTGCTGAAGCTGGTGTACCGGAGACTGGAGCATTCGGTAAAGAAGCCGAACAGAACGCTGGTACCGAAAAGCCAACAACTCCATCCAAAGAAACCAAAGAGAAGGAGGGACGAAAGGGTATCTTGAACGTTATTAGGCTACCTCTCGTATCCGTTTTTCCAAGGAAGAAAAAGGTGAGTGAAAATATTTTTTAAATATTCAATAAATAGCAAGAAAAATGAATAAACAAAACGAAAAATAAACAAATAAATAACAAATAATATAAGAATAAAGAGTTAAAAAATAAAATATAAATTAACGAAAATGAAAAAATTAATAAGTAAAGAAAACCAAAGTACGTATAAAATAAAAGTAAAAAAGACCTCGCCCATCTGTCTTTCAATTACCGCGCTCAAAGATATAGAAAAAAAAAGAAAAATACTTTATTCCAGTTTTTTTTCGTAAACTCGTAAAGATACGTAAAAACAATGAAAAATGGCTGCTATAACTGCGGGTCATTACGTTGAAATTGGAATCTTGACCGAGAGCTGGAGCATGTATCTTCCATCCCCCCTTGGTCGTGACTTCTCGTTTACGTAACAGAACCCTTACTTTCCCTACCTCAGTAACGGTCCAACCGTAACTTGTGCTCGATTTCCCAGGAAAAACCCCTGGTTTCACGTATATTTCTTTTTCGAGTAGAATCCAGTTCTGCCAGTGCGAAGTCCGTATAAAAAGTAGTCTGAACAATCCTTATTCGTTTGGAAACCGGAAATAAACACTATTTTAGTTCCACGGAGTGTTGAAGACAATTTTTTTATTTCCGTAAACTGACAAAGACATTTCCGTACCTATCGGTTCGGCCGTGGAAGTTTTATCCCCCGTCTAAGTCACAGGAGAGTCGACGATCAAATTTTGACGCGCTCGATAATCGAGAGGAAAAAAAATAGGGTGAGGAAGATCACGTAACCGCCAAGCCCTTCAGGCCTGCGGCAAGAATTCTCCCTCCAAGCACGACGAAGCCCTATGTACGCGAAGGACAATGACCATCCTCGCTACTTCGTCACGTAACGGTGTCTGCTATTTCCGACTCGGAAAGTACCCCCTTCCACTGCCCTTCTTTCTTCTTCGATCGAAAGCTCTTTTTCGTTCTGTTGGGTTCACCCCTTCAATCCTGGTTTTTTTTTTATTATTAAGTATTTATTTAGTCAAGCGTTCTTTGTTACTTTTTGGTTGAGCGTTTTGTCGTTTTTGGCTCAGTCATTTTTTGTTTTTTTTTTGTTCGGTGATTTTATTTTTAACGTGCTCAGTCACGTTTTATTATTTTTAGAGTTCCGTACCTCAAAAGGAAAAAAACGGAACCGGGAACGCGTGGAGATATCGGGTTGAAATTAAAGCCATATACCCGGGTCTACGGTCCCTCGTAGCTCTGAAAAAATGAAACTTCTAAGTTAACGTAAAAAGAAAATACGCCGTTTATGACGCAAAAAAAAAAAACGTATATTTCAACTCTGAAGGGAATAAAAATTTATAGGGTATTTCCCGTTAACCTAGAACTATGAAATTTGGCAAGTAATAACGTCTTATACTACAAGTATAGGGAAAAATTTCAAAATTATACATTTGTAATTAAATCTTGAAAAAACTTGGAAAAAAGTGGGAGTCTGGATTCCTGAGCTATTGATAATACGTACCTACAAATATGTACGGAACACTCGGTGGGCGAGTCCGACTCGCACTTGTCCGGGTTTATTTTTTTCTTAAGAAACATTATGTTTTTAAAAATGATTCCCGTTTATATTTCTCTCGAGTCTGCCTTATCTCTTCGCCATTCTCGGCACTTTCCCTTTCCCCGGTGACTTCCGGTCTAGTGCAGAAGAGCTTCGTCGTTGGTCACGGACCCGATGCTTCGTTGCTTGAGATCAGAGTTGTTGGCAATTCTCGAGACGAAAAACAACGAATTTTTGGAGTGGAACTTCGAGGCGTTCTCCCGAAGGTTCCCGATGAAGATAAGCCCGTGTCTTCGTCCAACCACCGTTTGGTCTTCGATACACCTGTCACTCGAACACCATCGTTGGATATTTCGCGTTTTTTTTTCCCATTGTTCAACTGTTTTACACGTTGTTGCATTCGAGATCGAAAAAGTACTAAGTATATTGAAACACGATGCACGGGTGCGTAAAAGGTGGGAGGACTCTGGTACTCACCAGAAGTGTAACTTACACCCCGTCTGGCAACCTCACTCGTGATCAGACGAGAAACGTCAGTTCCCTTACGCTTCTCAAATCAACAACGTCGCTCATCCGAGGCTCGCCAATCGACTCTTCTCGGGACGATCGAATATTCTCGCGATATTCACCGTTCCCTGTCGCGTACTTATTATTGTCTTCGGTTATTGGCATTGAAAATTGCTGATTTATGGGTATAGCTGAAAAGCTGAAAATTACAGTTGAAAATTATACTTTGGGAAAATTATACTTAGAGATTTTACTCACACTCATACTTAGGGATTTTACTCACACTAGCTGAAAATTATACTTAGGGATTTTTACTCACACCAGACTCCGAAATGTTCGAGTAATAATTGCATTGGACGAATTATCTACCGGTTTAATTTTATTAGCCTCATTAAAATATTATGTGTATAGTTTTTTTTTGCTGGTTTTCTTATGCGCGTCATAAGTTGGTGAATTTGAACGGTGCTACGAAATACCTGTTTGGAATTTCTTTTTACCACTTTCTTGACTGAAAATCATTTATCTTTTTACTTAGCCACTTTTTCGTTTTTTATTGTCGAGTAATGTTTTTTGAATTAGTTATATTTTAATTTTTTTGTATTGCTTAATACGCTCGGATTATTGCAAAGTCGATTTTTGAAAACTACCAGACATCGGGCCCATCTGCTTTGGGAGTTGTTATTCGAGGGCTGACTATTCAGTATGAAAATGGCAAATTTCAGTGGCAAGATTACGAAAATACGGTTGGCGTACTATTCCTTTGTTAGTCAATCTTTCATTTTACTCGCTTAGACATTTTGAGATTATTTTTTCTAGGAGGATGTTACATTTTTCGAATGATTCTTAAGTCCGAATTCCGATATTTTAATACATACGTTATTGAAAGTTTCTTGACACAAAATGGAACCTCAATAATACAATTATTTATGTTATCCGATTTCATGAACTTTAATTTTTGCTCGGCTAATGTTCCGAAGCCATTAGTCCAAAACCGTATATAATTTGACTCGGCATAGTGCATCCTTAAAAAATCTTCGAACCGAGGACATTGGGTTTCCGCAATTATTCTGTACACGAACGACAACAGGAATATGTGAATTTTTTGTCTATCGAGTATTCTTCCAATCGAAGCAACAATTCGTTACCGGTAGGGGACATAATCAGTTTTTTAATAAGTGCACCGAAACAATAAAATAAAATCAATTAATTTACTAACAAACGAGTTGGTAAGCGTTCGTTCGGTTCGACCTTCCAACGATGAAAGACACGAGTGCGCGACAGCAGTGATGGGAAAGAAAGGAATTTACATCAGCAGTTTCGTCGGCCACGGTTTCTTTACCGAGGTCAAGACGTCTCGTTACCCGTCCACTTGCGCGTCAAAATTAAATCGAGTAAAACGGGGCGCTGCCTAAATATCATGGAAAATAATAGCTTCGGTTTGGTCGGTCGAGTGGATAATTAACATCTGGTGAAATGGAATTTCAGGAGGGGGACGCGGAACTTGGTACGACCGCCGCAGCGGGCCTAGCCAGTTCCGAGACTCTCGACGAAGGAGCCGGTGAAAAAGCCGCGGCTGCCGGTGAGGACGGTATGGAGACGGTCCGCCTCGATGGTGACGCGAACGACGGTGCGGTCCCACCTAAACCGCATCCGGTTGTCTCCTTCATTTCTGCAGCCCGGAGGAATCTCTTCGTGACTGGTAAGACTGCTTCGTTACGCATGAACATCAGAATTCGGATTCTTCCGCTTTGTCGGAAGTTGATTTCGGTACTGACTCTCCAAGTTATTTCGGTATTCATCAAGATGCGATACTATTTTTTTGGGGTTTTGTGTCAACTGATCACACGACGGAATATCACGACGATCGACTATCCCCAGAAAGCCCAGAAACAAACAAACCCAAACAACGAGGTTTTGTTTGGGTTATGTTTTGTCGTGTGTTATCGCGACGTACTGCCTTTTTTTCAGTTATTTCGGTATCAGCGGAAACTCTGTACTAATGTTTTTATTTATTTCGCCATTTTTGGAAATTCGGTACTCATTTTTCGCGTTATTTCGGTATTTCCTCAAATTGAATTCAGTATTAATAGCCGTACTTATTAAAAGAATACAGTAAAAAATCATTAATCATAAAAAATGATAAAAACCGTAAAGGAGCGTAACTACGGTTCGTCCATGAATACAAACGAGTACAAAGACTGATAGCGATCGGAGGTTCGACCCAGTAATTCTCGAATCCGACGCACCGACATTCCGCAAAAGCTCCGAAAATCTCAAAAGAAAATTCTCCGTCTGTTCTTAGTCGCAACGATATGTATCCTGATAGCGATGATAATAATAATCTGCGTGGCATGCGCGGGACCTCGGGCGCTGACGACGCAGCCCTTGAAGGATGGAAAGTACGTAGAGGCGGCGACATCCTGCGGTCCAGTACAGGGCGTACTCGAGGACGGTGGTTTCGCATTCCGTGGTATTCCGTACGCGGTTCCACCGATAAATAATTTCCGTTGGAGCGCGGCGCAGTCGATACACCGCATCGAGCATTGCTGGAACGGAACGTATTTGGCGCACAATTCATCGGCGACGTGTTGGCAACGGGACTCTTCGGGTCGTATCGAGGGTGACGAGAATTGTTTGTATCTCGACGTATTCACGCCGGAAGTAAGATACGACAGTCCGTTGCCGGTCGTGGTGATGATAGGAGCCGAAACTTTGAGCGGTGGTTCACCAGGCGCGATGCAACCTTCGGCAAAACTCTCTCACGTTCGCGACATGGTTTTCGTTAGGCCGAACTTCCGACTCGGTATTTTCGGTTTTCTCGCCGCTGATCCACTCTCGAGAGCCGCTCACTTGCCTACTTCCGGTAATTACGGAATATCGGACATAATCGCCGCCCTCAAGTGGGTTCAGCTGAACATTCAGCATTTCGGCGGCGACAAAACTGCGGTTACCGTTTGGGGTCATCGCGCCGGTGGCACTCTCGTGACGACCCTCCTAGGCGCCCGTCAAGCCAAAGGCCTCTTCAAACGAGCTTGGATATCGAGCAGCAGCGCTGTCCTACCGACCACCGAGTTGCATCACGCCGAACAACGCGCCGAACCATTCCTCGCCGCCATTCAATGCCGCGACGTTTCCTGCTTGCGCAGCAAAAGCGCCGAAGAGGTGATGGACGCCGTTCCATCAAATTGGTACGCCGGTGACTTCAGCTTGCCAACCCCCCGCGAAGCCACACCTGCCGATCGCAAACACGAATGGCTCGTCATTGATGGAGCTATCATTCAGGAAGATATACGTCACAGTTGGATCAGAAATCGTACCGCTACCGTTATAATGGGCACAACCGCGCAAGTCGGAACCCCCGCTAGATTCAAAGGTCCTAATGTTACCGTCGAGGCCTCGCAGATCGAGACTATCGTCAAGGAATCGCTGCTCGGGACCATCGGTATCGCTGATGAAGCTCTTAAGTACGAAACCGTTTTTGTTTCATCTTGAAGCCTTCTGCAAACGGGAATGCGCGCGAGAAATGATTCTTGAACATTGGTACACGCTTTTCTCGGGTTTCGTAGTACCAATGTGGATGATTGTACGGACGGAAATAAGTTGTGAAGAACACGTTGCTAGATCGATTCAATTGTTTCACGTGTCGTTGAGATCGCTCCGTCTGAAGCAGAAATTAGATGTTTTTAAATTTTTATATCGGAAATTGTATAAACAGTGTGGTTTTAACGAATCTACGTGTTTCATGGTTTTTGCGGTCGCGTATTTTTTTCAGGTTTACGCAAACTCATTTATACCAAGGTCATTCTAGAAAAACATGTTTTTACGAATGAAATTTAAGTTTATATCGCTGGAAAGCAACAAAAATGTTTTTTTGACTTCCAACATTTTTTTTCGGTAAACCCGAGCTGTGAAAGTCACTTGGACAGTTTTACGGATTCTTATTCAACAATCCACAGTCTAAACGGATCGTAGATTGTTCAGCTTAGGGTTTGGGTCGATCATTTTCTATAAGCATGCAAAACATTATTCTCGATACCATTCATATAACGATACACTTTGAAAAAGTGCAAACACGAAAAAAAATTGTGCATTTTTCCAATCCAAACAACCGTACATAACCTCTCAAAATTTGGGGAGAGCTTCAACGTCGACAATGAAAAATGAATATTTTCTATTTTTCGTTTCACAGGCGTTACAACGCAACGCTGAAGGGTCTGGCCTCGATGATTTCGGACATTCGAGTGATATGTCCCCTTTTGAACTTCACGAAGACAACGCCTTTCTACATAACGGAATCGAGGGGTGTTGAATTGGCGGACGGGGACAGCGACGTTGCGGCGATACTGAGCTTTTACTTGGCGAAAACACCGGAGGAGAAGAGGCACGTCTCGGCGATACAGCAGCTCTTCAATCACTTCGTATGGCACGGTAAAATAATCGAGGCTGCGATAAAGCCTGGCCACAGAGTAATATCTATCGGACAAGACGTAATTCCGATGCCGCAACATCCGAACTGCGATTTTTGGATGAAAAAGAACATCGTGCCAAAATACGCGAGAGTCGATTAAAAAACCTAGTCGAAACTCCGTAACTCACCGCTCGTGCGTTGACAAAAACAAAAAGAAGGGAAAAAAACACGAAGCTGGGTCGAAGGACAACGACAGATCGGACTTCGTTACGAGCTGGCATTATCTGCACACGCCACTATGTTTTTTTTTTCCATTCAGCACCTACATGGAGGCACGCTCTTTTAAGTATCACGAGATCGTCCAATTGACTAGAAAACAAAAACTCGTCACGAGTGTGTCTTCACGCCATGTTTTTTTACCATCTTTTTTGTACTCGAACGCGGAGAACCAGATTTTCACGTCCCGTGGGAAGCGCACGCGGGAGCTCTATTGTGTATGTGTATAAATGTGGATTAAATTGTAATATATTGCGAACGTGAGGAAAAAAGATGAAGCGAAAAGGAACGAGAAAAAAAGCTACGGGGAAGGTGGAAAAGTGGAATAATCCGAGCGACGAACAGTGAGAATCGCAGTAACGGGGTATCATAAAGAGAAGAAACTTAGCTTAAGAGAGAAAAGGGCTAAGATTGTGGATTATCGAAATAGTGCATATTATAATGTCACCGTATAGATATACTTAAATACACAACAACACACACACACACACACACACACATTCTTAGAAGTCGCGACAAATAGCGCTCCCCCAGAGTATAATTTTCCCTACTCGAAATTTCTTTTGTTTTTTTTTTTTCGTGCGAAGTATATCGTTCTCACGTCCGATCTCTTAAAAAAAGAAACAAAACGTTGAAAGACCCCGTGGACGCGAACGACGGATGCTACGAGCTGCCATTGATAGGGGAAAGCCAATTGAGCAACGTCATCGTGTTGGATCTGAAAAACTGGTATGGGGACTTTGTCGTTGATTCTCGCAGAATTAACGGGTTTTATTTATGATTATTAACCAGCTTCTAAGAAAAGAAATTTCTTTCTAGAATATTTAGCGATACGAAATGATGGCGGTCTGGTCGCAATTTTTATATTTTTTAGTATCAAATTTTTGGCAAAAACGAAAGCGTTTCTTGGTGCAAATGGGAGAGGTTGGAAATGTACGCAACGTTACGAGTGTTTCTGTAATAAACAATGCAGATTTGAATTATAAATGTAACGAAGTTTGTTTTTACTGTGAAAGTATTTTTGGTATTCATTTGGTGTAGTATATACACGTGAGAATGCTTTCGATTTTGACCGAGATTAAATCCGACGAAATTGACAAATTCAGCATAGATCGACAAAAATAGTTTCAAATGATATTCCGTCATTTCGTATTTCCAAATATATTTGATGCTAGATACACTTTAAAATGTTCAGGATAAAGAATGAACAATGAATTTTTAATCGAGTACATTCATATTTCCAAAGTTATTATTAAAGTTCCCATGTCAGCTTTCGGCCTAACGAGATGACCTTATCCCTCAAACCTGAGGAGGCAAAGATAAAGAAAAGTAATTATATGGGGAAAGTGTGTTCCCATGTGTACTTTAAAAAACGCCGGATGTACTTCCGGTCTGGGAAGAACTTGCAACATTCTTTTCGAGTCTAGCTTTTGTACGACGCTATTTCTATTCACTCACGCAAGCGACCTATACCTCCATTTGTTTTTTCTTTTTATCATTTTTTCATACCGGAGAATAGTTTCTCACACTTTTCGTCTGATATTCCGGATTAATCGATATTGGGATTTAGAACGATATACTTTATAAGAGTGAAGCTCGGTTGAAACGACGAGTTTCTTTCCGCGAAGAGAAGGGACTTTGCGAGACTGACCACGAGACGCTCTACTTCTCACAGTATTGTTCCATCTCCTCTCCGGAGACCGAGAGAGTAGACGCTCGAAAACAAAAGTTTGCTACGTTTCTTTTTTTTTTCCTCGAACAGACTGATACTGCCAAATTAAGTATTTCATAGGATACCATTTTTTTTATTTCCCTTCGCTCGTAAGAGAAGGTCTCCTTTTTCTTCCGATTTATAGTTTTTTATGTGCTTCCTGTTTTTCTTTTGTTTTTTTTTCGTCACTACAATTGCCATCTTTATGCAACGAAGAATCGTTTCTTTGAAGTGACGATGTTTCGTAAATATTGCGCACGTCGCGTCACTTTTCGACGCTCTTACGACTGCGAACGAGGCTGGCAAACTCGTTTCGAGTTATCCCTGACAGAACAAAAAAAAAGAAAACATTCAGGTTAATCGACGTTAACGTCTGGTCCAATTGCGTGCCGAATTTTTCACTTTATATTTAATAATAAACGGGAGAGCGATTAACTTTTCTAAACTCGCAATGAAAATTGAAAGAAGAAAGAATTTTGAAAAGAGAAAAAAACGTAAAAGAAACGAGCCTATCAACAACTCGGCTACAAGAAGCGGTCTTTATTATCGTACAAACATCATTAATGTGATATGACTGTGTCGGTGGATGTTGTGTATATATATATACATATATACGATACACTCATTCACCAACGTACAATTTTCGAGCCGACACGATATTTTTTCATTTAATTTGTTTTTTATACCAAGCGATTTTCCCAAACGAATCGCGTCACTTTATCCTAAAACATACTCTCGTAATCGTTACAATTCGTGCATTTTTCTATTGTTCGTTTCATTTCTCTATGTTTTCCCTTTATTTATTATTCACACAAAAAGTGATAAACTAGGTTTTAACGATGCTATTTTAATGAAGCGCGGAATAGGTTAATTCTTATAATGATTAGAATTTAGCATATCATACATATGATTTCATATATATAAATATATATATATATATATATATATATCACCGTACGATGTTATGCGAGTAACGGATAAAAATAGAAGATCGAGTAAGCACGATCAATCGAAATAGTCAAAAATTGTATCTACCAATTGACAATTCTTTGGCGTTTCACGTTTCTATTTTGGACGAATTTTCGTTTAGTTGAGATCCATTCGATATTCTTTCTTTCGTTGGAAACGAAGGATTCGTTAATAAAAAGTTGGCATTTTGCGAAATTGCGACAAATGTTTGATTTCGACTGAACATTAACCCATTTGCATCCAAGCACGGAATAATCCATGATTTTCAACTGAATAATCCGCGCTTGGATACAAATGGGTTAATTGTAAGAAACATTTCGACGAATTCTGTACGCGACGAAACTCGTTTTACGTAATACGAATAGTTTATAAATTAGGTCCCGTTGCTCGGAAACTGACCGAGCGTTTCGTTGCGATTGTACTGTTCATTCTATATCGGCCATCGCACGCATCTTGGCATATCCTTGGCTTCAACGCTCCATGGAAAAAGGCACTCTAGACATAAAGCACTCGCTCGAAAGGTCTGCCATTAATTTGGACCAACACGGCAGAGGCTTTTGTCACGCGCGAATTTTCAACGATACGATCGTAACGCGAGTCGATTTTACCGTTAAATGGGATACCCGTATGTCTTTAGTCACACCGAATTTCCACTGTGCTAATACATCTTTACTGTAACAATTGTACCGTCAATAAAGCCGTATAACCTATCAGATTTGTTTTTACTTCATATCCTGCCTACCGTCAACGCGCAGACGTTATGCGACACTCGTGAAGTTGGAATTTTGGAATTATGATCTTTTCATTAATTCGCTTTGTTACCAGAAGTATTGACTTTGATATGTCGGAAACGTTCCGCAAAACTTCAGATGTTGCCCAGGTAGCAAAATGTTAGCTGTATTTGTTTTATAACTTTCTTTATTACTTTGAACACAAGCGTATTCAATCTGAATTGCAACAAAAAATCCATCTCTTATGCTCACTATTTAATCATTGAGAATCAGTAATGTTAAGGTATATTAAATATGCTAACCTGTAATAAGTTAATTTTTATAATGAAATTGATTAAATATTAGATCGGTTTAAAAGTGGACTAGTACATAATACAAAATAAACATAAACATCCAGAAGAAAATACTATTTAATATAATGAAAGCGCATAAACGTTCGGAAACGTAGTGTTTCTGGACTCCTTCGCTATAGTCTCCTTCATTCGGACATTCTCTGCGTGCATTCGGCTACCTTCGGAAGGCCTTTGAAAAAAATAACATAACCTCGCATCTCGAAATCGAGGTGACGCGTGGCTAGTATTCAACAATGATAACTGAAAAGTAGAAAAAATGCCGGGAAAGTCGACGAAATATACGTTAAAAAGGGATGCAGTTGAGAAAACGGAAGAAAACGAGTTTAATACAAAATGTTGCGAACCGGCAGTAGTTTTCACGACGTTCATTCTTGTCACTTGCATCAAGTGTCTTCTCGTTCCCACGTAGTGAGTTTATTTTATAATTCTTGATAATTCTGTTAGGCGTAAATAAAAACTGTACCACATTGTCTACTTTTGCGAGGCAGAGGTAGCCGAAATATTTGATTATGATTTCGCGGAGATGAATAATATTTCAAGCAAAAACAAAGTCTTCAACACCTGTTTCAGTGAATTTTAGAGAACCTGAAGCTCACTGTTCTTTTTTTATCTTGGCTGTGAATAAAAAAATGGATTAAGAAATTAGTGCATTTATATTGTTATAAATGTTCACGTAATAATAATAATTCTCCATATAATAACAATATTCGATGTCGTTTGATTTTTTCAAGTCACTCGACTGATTTCGAGGTACACCGAAATTGGCTAGCCATTACCCACAGTTTACCCATCGAAGAGTGGTACGTCAACGACAAGTCGCAATGGACGCTCGACTATCCACCTTTCTTCGCCTGGTTTGAGTACCTGATCGGCCGTTTTGCCATCCTTGCCGATCCCAAAATGCTGAACATCGATAACATGAATTATGTCTCTAACAATACCGTATTCTTCCAAAGAGCTAGTGTCATGGTTTCCGATTTAGTACTGGCGTATGGCGTTAGAGAGTATGTACCTGATCCTTTCCTCACTTACCACAATTCAGTAAAAAACACTAAGGTCAGCATCTCTTTGGGTTTAGGTTGGGCAAGAGCTACTGCAAATCCAGCGAAAGCTTCGTCGTATTTACTTTCCTGACACTGTGCAATGCAGGATTGCTCATAGTCGATCACATCCATTTTCAGTACAATGGTGTTTTGCTGGGTCTATTGTTACTTTCTATGGCTCATGTGTCCACAAGCTTGCCCCGAGTAAGTACACGAAAAAGTCGATCTGTATTCTGAGGTGATGGAAAAGTTGATTTTAATTCTGAATTACAAAACAGTGCTCGATCATCGTTAATCGAAATTAGCTTTATTTTGATGGTTAACCCAAATAAAATTAAAATACTTTTCAGGCTCGTATATTAGTGGGTGCAATCTATTTCGCAGTCTTACTGAATCTCAAACATATTTATCTCTATGTTGCACCAGCGTATGTAGTCTGGTTATTGAAGTGGTATTGCCTGAGAGATAATCACTTCTTCCAACGTTTCTTTATACTTGGTAGTGGGGTTTCATTCATCATGGCAATATCCTTTGGTCCGTTCGTCTCACAAATACCACAGGTAAGGACACGAAAATTGTTAACGATGTTCAAAATCGTCCAATTACCTACTACATACAACTTCTCAATTTGAATTGACTGAAGATGCGAATCAATTGAAAAACAGAAGAATCGAAGTGCATCGTTACTTACAACTCGGTTACAATGATTTTGAACTCGGCACAGGTTATCTCTCGGCTCTTTCCCTTCAAAAGGGGATTAGTGCACGCTTATTGGGCTGCAAATGCATGGGCATTGTACACGGGCGCCGACAAAGTATTATCGACAATCTGGAAGCGTCGCGGTTGGTTGTCTACACATAAAATCGGGTCAATGACCAGTGGTCTAGTTCAGGAAGAATCATTTGCCGTTTTACCCACGCCGACTCCGCTCGTCACTTTTCTATTGACCTTCTTAGCTATGCTGGTGAGATTTTGAATACACAAATCAATGGAAACATTCAGCTATTTTAGTTAATGAACTTTTATTCCTTTATGAATTTTATTTAAGGTTTTCGATGTTCTGAAATATGGATAACAATTTTGAAAAAGTACATTATACTGAATTTTAAGAGTTCACAAACTTCTTATTGCCTATTAGAAGCTGAAAAAAATGGAAAGAAAAACGTTTGGCCTCTATGAATAATTTGTATCATGAGTAAAGAAAGTTTGTTCAATTTTTCAATGTATTTAGCCAGCACTGTGGAGCTTGTTTAGAAAAGAATCATCCACGCTGAGACCTCGGGACTTCACACGATGCGTTGTAATCTGCGCTCTGAGTTCTTTCATGTTCGGCTGGCACGTTCATGAAAAAGCTATACTCACGGCAATCATACCCCTATGGTGAGCTGCGCTGTGAAAATTATTACTCTCCAGTAATGGGGATGTAAAATATTAGGAAATTTTGAAAATGGACAGAATAGGCACAATGTGAAATTGCGTGCCCAAGAATACTGCTATTTTAGTGAAAGCGGAAGATAGACAACAGAATTGCATTTTCAATATTATAAAATAATTTTATATTAACGTTTTGACAAAAAGACATTCATAAGCATAATTAGCGGGAAATTCCTCACTAAATAGACCATCGCGATGGTTTGAAAAAAAAATCACTTGGTCCCTGTTTTTTGGTTAGACAATGTTTAAAAACCATACCACACAAGTAACCACTGAATTTTTTCAAATGATGATTTTCAGCATCCTTGCAGCGACGGATGCCAGTGACGCAAGGATTTTTCTGATTTTGAGTGCTGCCGGTCATACAGCATTGTCACCGCTGTTGCATCCGTGCGACATGACGCCACTGAGAATCCTACTGAACCTGATTCATGTATCGATCGCCGGGATGATTCTTACTCATCACCACAAGAAATCACTACTTTCGTTCGTTGAATGGATCTACGTCGGAAGCTTGCCTCTCGTCACTGTCTACGAGGCCGTTCTTCACAAAATACTTTTTCACGAAAAAATGCCATTTTTGCCACTTGCGTTTACTTCCATATATTGCGCTTTGGGGATCACTTACTCAGGTTTCGCTTACTACCGAATGTTCATCAATACGAATAATCGACGAGCGAACGAACTCGACGAGACTCTGAAGTAATCAGAGCTGTAACTGCAAATTGTACATAATTATAGATCCTCATAAGAAAATCGACGATCAGGAAGTAGAGGGGTATTTATTTTAGATATTCGTTTGTGTCTGATATTACAGTACGAAGTTTATATCCCTGGTCACGAAAAAGTTCGACAAAAATGAGCTATTTGCAAGATTTCTGGTAATGAATAATCAATAGAGACGAGTCATTCAGATTGTATCGTGTTATGATCGTTTGCACAATTTTTTAGCATATCTATATTGGCGGTGAAGGGCTAAACCAAAAGACCCGGTGAGGCCAATGAGAATGAGGAGAACGAAAGATACAAGAGTAAGTGGACCGGGTACGAGCATCATTCGAGTGAACTTGCCAAGGCAAGCGTTGATACCACGGAAGATATTGGATTTCTCATCTGTACTGGTCGCGACGGTACACCCTGATGCGCATCGCGTCCGCCGGCACGTTTCCGTGCTGATGAGGTTCGAGCGAGAAGATATCGGCAGCCAGTCACGACCTGCTGTAGGCAGCACACACCGTCACAAACCTTTGGTAACACACACAACAAGCACGCAATCAAATGCGATCCAGCCCGTAATAAATCGCAACGCTCATTGTTCTTTCACTTTTCATTTGTAATATTTGACGGGATATTTCGCACGGATTAAAGAACCGAGGAGCTTGCAGGTGGACTTTGAGCTCTCGTTGGCCACTGCGGATAAAACTGGCCTCTCTGGGATCTGCGATTTATTATTCGAATCTATCTCCATCACTCTCGTGCAGTTTGAATTCTTTTTCGAAGACTTCGCCAAGCTCGTCGACGAGATTTTCAAAAAAGGTTCGACGATGTTTTTATCGCATCGATGTGATTCTTTGTTCAGAGATTCGATCTCATCCGTTCCTATTACCCCCATTATGCGAACGTGATTCAATCTCTTCGGCGCCTTCGTATCTTCGTTGTAAGCGTGAGAGTTCTGGCTATTGCAGCTGGGCGAGCAAGAATACTGGCAATCTTGGTGGCAAGTTAAATCTACTTTGGTCTTCGAACTTCTATAGTAGCCGCAATGATCCTGCTCGACTCCTGTGGCCGTCTCGTTTGCTTTGTTGCAATCGAGCGAACAATAATAGTTACGCGACGAGTCGCATCCCCGAGAGCCCGATGATCCGCAGTGGCACTGCGCCAACTCCGACCCCGCATCTCCGTTGTCCTCACCGTGGGCTTCGTCTGCTCGCGAAAGGACAATTTATCATCGTCGCCTTTGCCTTTCGTGGGTCATTAAACGCTTTTGGTTGAGAATTTATGCAATGCCGAATGTAGTCAGCGCGCGGGGGGAGGAGGGGGGGGGCACAGAGTGAATTTTATCACAAGGTTCTCTAATTGATTCGGAATATAAAAATGGAAAGCCACTTTTGAAAAGTTTTTTTGATTTAGTGCAGAATAAATTGCGGATCATGTTTGTCTTGTTAAATTTTAACAAGACTAAATTTAAAGTTAAATTTCACGGACCATGTTAAATTAATTACTCTAAATCATGCATATCTAATCTTCGTTAAACTTTATTTAAATTAATTTTTCATATTCTTCAATAACGATTAAAAAATATATATATTCCGTGCTACAGTTAGTAATCGTTAGAGACAAGTAAACCCATAAAAATATTTTCACCTTTGGAAAGATCGACTTTGATAAACTTACATCACTCCATAATACTAGAGTTGCGAGCCTCATAGTTTTTATTGTAAATGCCAGCGGCCACGTATGTTACAAGCTATTCTCTGAAAATAATGCCGGGGTTTTCTTCCGAGTCGCCGTGGTAAGCAATGGCGAATTTTTTAACTTCTCGGAATCTATTGTGCTCACGTATTTAACTGTTGTGATATACCAAGTATATCCAAATATTTTGCCTAAATGCAAATTAGCTAATCCGGAACTGTCTACACAACTCGTCAATAGCCTATATTATACATTACATTGTATTCAACCGCAAAAAGAATTTATCCCCGAAAGAAAATGGCTGGATGATGATAAATCTATCTGGCGCCCGACTGACCTGATCCATTATGAGCCGCCATCAAGGTTGCCGGGCATTGGAAATCCGGCGAGTGCGGCCTACTGTACGGGCGTTTCATTCCTTCCCGGAAGGAGCTGGACATCAATGAGTGCGAGCTGCCGGGCAATCCCATCTTTTGGCACTCTGTGCACGGCGGGCTCAGCCGGCAGGTTAATACTTTCGGCGTGTCCAATCGACAGGGAGAATTCCCTTTGCACATGGAATCTCCGCGGCACAGGTTGAATTTGGGTGCGACGGTTCGGCACTTGCTAGAAGTGCAAGGATCGCATGGTGGTGGAAGACAAGGTTGGCACTCGGTGCAATTGCATTTCGGTCCCGGTCGAGGCCTCGGTGTTGAACAGCAAAGACGAGCGTTCGGGCACTTGACTTTGGATTTTCCAAATTTACGCTCGCTCGGAGGACAAGCGCACTCCGGTGAGGACGGACACTCGCAGTCGCATTCCCTTGCGGCACGTGCATCCACTGAGATCGGTGGTGGGCAATTGCAAGTTCGTGGCATAGGTTGACACATGCAGAACCCCGGAATGCACTGACAACAGCTACGTTGGCTCATTGTTGGCCGTGATGATGGCGAACACGGTTTACAGCTGCTGGGTGGTCGACACGAGCCTGGTGAAATACTGGAGAAATCTGTTTCGCTCGGAGTACCGGATGGTAATGATGAGTAAGTGTTGCTCGGTGAGCAGCATTGCGAAGATGCCATGTTGACGCGGTTGCCCAAAAAAGAAAATGATGAACGCATCACTGACGGAGGACTGCCGTCTCGACAACAGGACGACTCTTTAGCATTTGCTCCACCGTTCAAACGATCGCTGGCACACGCCTGATGAAGATTAACCATTGCCAGTGTATCATTGGATTATTTCTATTGTTAATGCCGCTTTTGATTTTTTTTGGTTGTTGGTTTTATCATGCTACTGTCTGATCACTAGTTTTATCTCTAAATTCCAATTTAATGATAAGTTTATCAGAGTTTCACTTTATAATACAAATCAATGAAACAGCCACGTTTTAGAAATTTCTACAGGTCCTTCAACTTGATCCGACATGGCTGACTAAGATTACGATTATGCTCATGATTGATTGACTCTCTACAATCCTGCAAAGAAAGTTACTTGGTAATTGTTCCGATGCACCGCAGTCTTAGAGCATTCAGACTTAAGAGGAAGACACGGCTTGCAGCGCGCCACTTTTCTACTGCGAACATTTCGAACGTTATCATAAGGTCGAAGAGTTAGAAGCATCAACTGAATGATAGAATTGTAAGCCCTGGTACAATTTTTTCCCCAATTTCTCATATTTTTTCCGTTTTCCACTAATTCGGAGAAAATCGGGAAAAATGAGACGTGTTAATCGTAAAATATGCTGGATTTTCGTAATATTCTTCTTTTTTCCGGATTATTCCGATTTTCTCATTTACGAGAATTTCGAATTGTTTTCGAACCTTCTTAAATGCCTTGTTGGAAGAATTTCGGAGAAGTAAAAATAGCTCAAAAAATGAGTTTGTCGGGAGTAATTCCCACTTTTTCTTACTTTCGATCAAACTGTGAATGAAAATTGCTTAATTTTTTCCAGAAGGGCGGTGACCCGAAAAGTATTTGCAAGTTGATACTATAGAAGAAAATAAAAAAATGTAAAATATATTATGAAATTTAAAAAAAATTGAAGGTTTTCTAAAAGAAATAGCGAAAGTTTAGAGAGATGCGGAGAAATTTGGAAAATTTCGGATGAATGTGAAATTTTTCCGAAACTCCACTTTTGAAAGAAAGTGGAGTTTTTTTTAAAACATGCGGGAATAAAATTCTACCAGGGAGGCAACGTTCACCATGGTTTGCAATTGCAACATTTGCAACTGCTCTGTCGACCATGGTCACTCCATTGCCTTCTCAACTCGCTGAAGTTAGCCAGCCATTCGCAATTGGGTTTAGGTGGCACATTGTGATTCCAGGCTTCTTCTTCTGCGCACTGGCAAGGACCCGGACAAGCACCGGTCGCAGCTGTACCGGTTGGTCGAAAACCGCCGCAGTCAGTACGGTCGAGGCATCCTACATTTTCTTGACAGAAGCACGAACGAATTCGTGGTTCCGATGCCAAACATCCGGACTGCTCAAATGTACAACTTGTTCCTATCAAAAATTTTTTTAATTTACAGTTAAATGAGGAATACAGGCGCAACATGCATGCATAATGCTGACTTTCGACAGGGCCTTCACCGGAAGCAACAATCTTTCATGAAAATGATGTCTAATCTCGATTTTTTAACATTAATATCAATAAGGTGAAAATTCTAGTTTGGTGTAAACTACATAGCTATAAACTACATAGCTAACCCAGCACCGTTAAAACTGAAAATGTTTATACTATCAATAATAAATGCCTACAGTGCATAGTAGTAATTTAGTTGAAATTTTATTGGCAAGCTGTCATAATCTGACTGATATAATATTGCATCCATTCTATGAATAAACTATCCTTATTTAACAATATAATTTTTTTGACTACTGGCGTTTGTGTAGACTTTTACATTGAGAATACTTCCGGTTTCGAGCTTTTACAATTAAAGTAACTTGCGCAAAATGACTAACCACAACAGCCCGTGCCAGGATATCTTTCAAAACCACGAGAATTGCCGTCAGAACAGGACATACCGTTTATCGCGCTCCCTTACGCAGATTTTTTTAAGTAACCGTGGATACATCCAGACTGTGTGGTCTGATCAACATACTCAACATTTTATCAAACAGTCATGCAAGTTATTTTTTTTTTATTTTCGGCAAAACCGCGCGCGCGGTTCAAAACAGTACGAGAATTTGGATGTTATTCCAGCCGATTTCATAACGGTAAGAGTAAAAACATCTGATCGCCGATTTCAGTCATGGCCGACCGAATCGACGCGAATATTTAAAACTGTGGTCATGAATACAAGAGAGATTGCTATAATTATCCAATGATTTCAGAATCGATTGATGTTTCAGAAAATAGAAAAGATAATTGTTGCACTCATCGAACGGTGAACAAAGTACGTTTATTAAACATTTGGCACGTCCGTTTGGTAAGAAACTTTATATCAAATTTTCTTCAAACGTTATTACATTTTACTATAAAAAAGAATACATCGATATTCATCATTCAATAGAACAAAGGGTCTTTTTTCGAAATATTAGTTGTTTTCGAAATCAGCATTGCCAAAATTTAGCGATGTGTTTCACAATGACAATGTACCTTGAATCGATAGGTTAGGGATCTCGAGAATAATCTATAGCGATCTCCTATATACGGTGTGTGGGTACCAATGAAACGCAGTAAATAAGTATGCAGTAATAATATCCAAAAATATGATTGCTTTATTTTTTTTTAATTCTAACGATGATTATTTTAGTAGCGAGTGGGCGACGTGTGCTCTCGAGCCGGTGATCGGAGCGGAAGTAACGTTAACGATAACGCTACCTGAAAGCGGGGTTTTATTACGGTTGAGGGGGTAAACCTTGATATGTTTCTCGGTCGTTCGTACTGCTCCGTCGGTAACGGGGAGCTCGACATAATCGATGTACGCTACAGTACTCCCCTCCGAGTGCTTTAGCTGATGAGGCTAAAGAACGAAATTTATCTTTTTTTTTTTGCGTGTATGTCCTTAAGGGCCTGGTGAACTCAATGTTGACGATGGAGTCGCAGGAACCGCAGATGGTAAAACGGGCTGTGCTGCCAGGAGTGGCGTGGGGAGTTATTTCGATGACGAGATATCTTGTGGCTGTGAAGTCTCAGAGAACGCTGGTTTTAACCTCTCCGTGCTGATTGTCGTGTTGACGCCTTTCACGTTGACTCGGAAAACGTAATCGGAAAGACGCTCCAATACCTCGTAGGGTCCTTCGTAATGCGCTTCCAATGGTTTCTTAACGCCATCGACTCGGACAAACACGCGTGTGCACGTGAACAACGTTTTATGGGAAAAAACTTTCTTTTTATGGTGGTGAGCTGTCGGTGTCGATTGCACGTGTCGCATAGCTTCTCGGAAATGTTCGACGAATATCTGGGGATCCGTAGAGTCGTTTCATAGACCATTTCCGCTGCTGATGCTTTAATGTCCTCCTTGAAGCTTGTGCGTAGTCCTAAAAGGACCACAGGTAAGGTGTCAACCCATTGTCCCGAAGCGTGGCAAGTGAGGGATGTTTTAAGCGATCGATGCCATCGTTCGATGATGCCGTTGGATTTCGGATGGTACGCAGTTGTGCGTGTGCATTCGCTACTGATGAGATTCGTCAAGGGTTTGAACAGTTGTGACTCGAATTGTGCGCCACTGTCTGTGGTGATGACTGTAGGGGCACCGAATCGAGAAATCCAGCCAGAGAAAAATGCCTTAATGACGGTATCTGCAGACACGTCAGCGATCGGTACAGCTTCTGGCCAGTGGGTGAATCGATCGATCATTGTCAACATGTAACGAGATCCTCTTGAGGGTAGCAATGGTCCGACAATATCTAGGTGGATTTGCCTGAAACGAGCATCTGGAATAGGTATGTGTTGAGGCATGTTCTTGTTATGCCGATGGATCTTGCTCCTTTGACATGTAAGACACGTACGTGCCTATTCAAGGATGTTGCGATTCATGTTAGGCCAGACAAACCGATGGTTAATATGTTTCTTGGTAGCACGTCCGCTGGGGTGCGACAAGTTGTGCACTGAGTCAAACATCTGCTTCCGCAAGGTGCCAGGGACCTACGGTCGAACCTCAGAGCCCGAGGTGTCACAATAAACTATTACCTCGCTACCTTCCACCCGCAACTTTCGCAGTCTCAGGGATGATGATGTTTCATCTGCGATGAGCTTTTTGAGTTCCTCGTCAGACTTTTGTTCCTCGGCCAGCTCTTCCGTGTTGGCAATTACAGGTGCTGAGATGGTCTCCAGTCGCGAGAAAGCATCAGCGATTATATTCGATTCGCCAGAGATGTACCGAATATCAGTGGTGAACTCGCTGATGAAATCTAGTTGACGCTGCTGTCTAGGTGATGCTCGGCTCGATCTCTGTACGAAGGCATAAATCAGTGGCGTATGATCTGTCAGAATGGATACCTGTCGCCCTTCTACGAGCAACAAGAAAAATCTAAGACTCGAGTAGATAGCTCGGAGCTCTCGGTCGTAGGTGGAGTATCGCGTTTGAGCAGAGGACAGTTTCTTAGAAAAGAATCCCAGTGGTTCCCAACGTTCGTCTCGGAACTGATCCAACACTGCTCCAATGGCGGTATCGGAAGCATCGGTCTGGAGTCTGAGTGGAACGTTTGACGCCGGATGAGCGAGAAGGGTTGATTCGAGAAAAAGTTTTCTGCTGTTTTTGAACGCGCTCTCGGTTTCGGGTGTCCAGAGGATTGGCCGCTTGTCCTTTTTCGCTCCCGCCATAAGCGCATGTAGAGGTGCTTGAACGGCGGCTGCATTTTTTATAAAACGCCTGTAAAAATTAAACACACCCAAAAATCGCCGAAGTTCGCTGATGTTTTTAGGCCTCGGATAGTCGCGAATGGCAATAACACGGTTCTGCAACGGTTCTGTGCCATTTTGCGATATGTGGTAGCCTAAGTAGTCCACTCCGTTGGTCCCGAACACAGACTTGGACGGGTTGATCAACAATCCGAATTTACGAAGGCGGGCAAAAACCTGACGGAGATGTTGTTCATGTTCCAGCGCATCTGCCGAGGCTACTATAATGTCGTCGATATAGCAGTGACAGAAAGTGAGTCCTCGCAAGACAGTGTCCATGAGTCGCTGGAAGGTTTGTGCCGCATTTCGGAGTCCGAATGTCATAACGTTGAATTCGAACAGTCCGAAAGGTGTGATGACTCCGATTTTTGGGCGATCCTCGGGTGCAACCCGTATTTGATCATACGCTCTCACCAGGTCCAACGTCGAGAATATCGAGCATCCGTGTAGAACGTGTGAGAAATCGTGCAGGTGTGGTATTGGATACCTGTCGGGAATTGTGATCTTATTGAGACGCCGATAGCCCCCACAGGATCTCCAATCTCCTCCTTTCTTGGGCACGAGGTGCAATGGACTGGCCCACTAGCTGCTCGACGGGTGACAGATCCCTTGTTGGAGCATGAAATCGAATTCCTTGCGGGCTGCTTGTAATCTTTCGCCGGTAAGGCGTCGTGTTGGTTCAGCCACGGGAGGTCTCGTAGTGACGATGTGATGACAAACTTCGTGCGATGGCTTCTTCGCCTGATTCGCAGGCATCGTAACGTCGAGAAACTCTCGGAGTACTTCTTTAAAACGACAGCTTGGATCGATTGTTTCGTCTGTGTTCGTTATTTTTCCGACGGCGTGAAGCTTTGTAATTCCGTCAATTAACCTCTTGTTGCGCAAATACCGTAGTTTCGTCTGTGTTCGTTATTTTTCCGACAGCGTGAAGCTTTGTAATTCCGTCAATTAACCTCTTGTTGCGCAAATCAACCAAGAAACTGTAATGGTAGATAAAGTCTGCTCCGATAACCGCGTGCGAGACGTCGACAACGATGAAGATCCATGGATACTGACGCCGCAGTCCAAGGTCAACATATACCACCATACCACCTTAGGTATTGATGGGTGAACCGTTAGCCGCAAATAATTTGAAATCTTTAAGTTCGGTCGTTTTACCTTTTGCAAGTCGTCTAGGGACAACTGAAATATCAGCACCTGTATCGATAAGGTACTTCGTCAAGGACTTCCGGTCCGTAAGCACTAGGCGGGATTTGTGTACGCCGTCCGCTTCCGCTGCATCGCAGAACGGGCCTTATAGTTTTCCGGATTCGCATTTCGACGTGCTCAAACGTCTCGACAATTCCGTGATTGGTCGCCGAACTTGCGGTGGTAAAAGGAGAGCTCGTCCGAGGGGCGGTCTCGAGAGCGAGCTCGACTCCTGAAGGTAGATGTCCCTCGACCGCTCGGCGGCCTTTGCGTAGGGTTTCGCCGATATTCCGTTTTAATCTGGGCGATGTCACGAGCCATCCCATCGAAAAGGCGTTTAAGTTCCGCCATGGTTGAATCCCCGGAGTGCGGAGACGTTGCGGCTGGTGAAATCGTGGCGACGATAGGGCGTGATAATTCCACAATTTTATCGGCCTGTAAGGCTAGTTTTGAAAGTTCAGTGGCGTCACTTATCGCGAGAATCCCTTTGGCGAATTCTGGTAAGTTTTCTAGGAAAAACGTGCGCAAAACTGTTTCATTACATTGGCCGGCAGTTAGGTTGCGTAATTTATATAAGATTTGCGATGGCTTTTCGTCAGTGAACTCGTGGATTCTTAGAAGTCTACGCAACTTTGATTCGTTGCTCTCGTCGACAGTAGAAATAATTCTCTCTTTTAGAGTGTCATATTAACCATGGACAGGGGGAGCGGATATTACATCCGATACCATCGGAAAGACGCTCGTATCCAGGTTCACAACAATGTACCTGAAGGTTGTGGAATCGGTTGTTATATTCGACAGGGCGAATGCGGCTTCGGCTTGTGCGAACCACAGGCTCGGATTATCTTTCCAGAAAGGCGGTAGTTTGAAGGCACGTAAAACGCTAATTGTCGCGTTGCCATCCGTGTGAGCAAAAAGTGCGTCGTCGCTTATCCCATTGTTCGGCTCCGTATTTGTTGACATCGTCGGTTCGGGGCTCTGTAGTTCCTGCGAGTCTTCTTGCGAGTCTTCGGTTTCGGCAGGCGGTGTCCTTGGTAACACCATTTATATACGCTTAATATATAAACGTTGATTTCGACCGACTGAAAGCGTGACTCGATCTGGCGATCTTTCTCCAATATGAAATCGCGGGGAACGCGAGAAAATGTCCATACGCGTAATTTTTACAATTGCGTAAAACGCGGGAAAAGGCCCGTACGTGTGATTTTAAAAATAGCACGGAACGCGGAAACCTTTTGTACCCGCGGTTTGAAAAGTATGGCGCAAACGATGATTGTTCGTAACGAGATCGAATTTTTCGCAGAACGCGATAAATATTCGAACGCGCGATTTCGATAAACTTGTCGTTGACAAAATCACCGAAGGGGTCACCAATTTTACTGTGGGTACCAATGAAACGCAGTAAATAAGTATGCAGGAATAATACCCAAAAATATGATTGCTTTATTTTTTTTTATTATAATGATGAATATTTTAGTAGCGACGGGGCCACGCGTGCTCTCGGGTCGGTGATCGGAGCGGAAGTAACGTTAACAATAACGCTTCCTGAGAGCGGGGTTTTATTACCGT
The DNA here is from genome assembly GCA_030523105.1 of Ophioninae sp. A BG-2022a. Lineage (NCBI taxonomy): Eukaryota > Metazoa > Arthropoda > Insecta > Hymenoptera > Ichneumonidae > Ophioninae sp. A BG-2022a. The sequence continues at coordinate 18,344 of JAPYZI010000180.1, read as the reverse complement.
TGAGGGGGTAAAGTTTGATATGCTTCTCGGTCGTTCGTACTGCTCCGTCGATAACTGGGAGCTCGACATAATTGATGTACACCACAGGTGATTGGCTGGTGCTGCCACCGCTTGGAAAAAACATTGGAACACAATGGCGAGCTGTGCTACTTCCAATTGAGAAATGCCATCCAGCGCCATCTCTACTAGTCCGCCCGTATTGACGAACGAGTGAGAGGAAAACAGTATACGTCAAAAGTTTTAGCATATATTTGTGCGACTTTGTTGGGTACGGATCAGGTGATAACAGACCGGAGGTTACGCGTTGCTTGGACCGTGCGCCCCTTTTTTCAGTTGTCATATCAAAATAGAACTATAAAACTAAGAAATTTAAGGCAAATTTGGTGTTTCGGACAATTAAATGGCCGCTCATAATTACATCAGTGATCCAAAAAATCCATTCTTCTCATTGGAAGACGATATAGATGACGAAACGTTTCTCGGTAGTGCTCCACCGAGGACATCCGCCCCCTCGTCATACTACTCTGGCAATCACTACAACAATTATGACGATGAAATTGAGCGTCATCATCAACAAATTCTCGAACGTAAGAAAGCCATCGAGGAATCAACGATTCAGTCGTCGGAGAGGTCCATATCATTATTGAGAGATTCGGAACAAATTGGAGTGGCAACAGCTGAGGTATTCAAAACAGCATGTTGTTTCTATATCGAACAGCATGGTGCGATTTAAAGTTTTACACAAACAATATATAGACGGTTTAAGTTTTACACAATTTCACAGAAGATTTTTCTTCATTCTGTTTTATTTGTACTGTACTTCCCGACACAATGTTATCAAAAACATTGATAACCCGCAGCATACTTTCAAAGCCTATCTGCATTTTTTCTTGTTTTGTTTCAACCAGTTGTTTCATGATATATAAATTTAAAATATTTTCCGAATTTCTAGACCACCTTGATCGTACCAGCAACCAGAATAATACATTTTTCATAAATTATTTTCTCTTGAGAAATTGATTTTTAAGAAACAATTGATTCATAAATCGCGTATTCTTTGGTTATTGCTCATCGCTATAAATGAGTTCAAGCCTTTATTACACTTTCTTTTTAAGCTTATGTGCTTCTATCGCATCTGAAGCCATTGAGGAGCAAGGAATTAAAACTTTAAATCTAAGTGTATAAACATATGCATTGGGTTGTCAATTCTCGTCGAAACATTTATTCGGACGTCACTACAGTGTCTCGTCTGCTGGATTTTTCAGGAGCTCATCAGGCAGCGTGAACAGTTGGAGAGAACGGAGAAGCGGTTAGACGACATAAATAGTACACTGCGCTTTAGCCAGAAGCACATACAGGGTATAAAAAGTGTTTTTGGCAGTCTGAGAAATTATCTCAGTGGCAAATCCATTGATGGGCCGAGCTCGTCCTGTAGCACCATCAATAAAATATCCCAATCCGAGAGTGCGGAATCCATCGGTGTTCTGTCCGGTACGTTAGAACAGACAAGACACAATTTGGCGCAGAATCATCCAGCTCTCAAGCGAAGAGGTTTGTTGGGTGACGAGGAAGATCAGAAACCCGTGAAGAACGACGTCAGTGCTGCTTTGGAGCGCAATTTGGATGAAATGAGTGGTTCATTGGCGCGCCTCAAAGGTCTTGCGATTGGCTTATCCGAAGAAATCGACTCCCAGCACGATCTCATTGAAAATGTGATGGACAAAACTGAAAAAGCTGATATTACGTTGCAGAGGCAAAACAAAGACATGAATCATCTTCTAAAGAAATAAACGCTACGAGAACTATGAATTCGTACCAAGAAGTACGCTAATGTAGACGTTTGCTAATCTATACGTGTATAGAAAGGTCGTTAGGTGGATTTTTCGCATATGCGTGAATGCACAATAACGAACACAACACAGACCGCCTCGAATTAATCTGTCAATTGGCTCCAAACGAGCGAGAATAACAGCAAGGAAAAACCCAATCATGATGATTTGGAGATATTACGACGACGATGATATTAAGGGAGAACTGCTGTCTTTCGATACGCAGTATACGAAGTTTCCTAAAATGGTCGTGTACTTGTAAATGGCAAAGGGCGTATATACATGGTACGCGTACTTGTGAAGCGGACATGTGTATATACCTGTCCATCGGATTGTTTGTAACGAAGCTAAAGAATAAACAACGTAAACTGTCAACTTGTGAACAGGAAGCGTCCATTCTGTAGTTCCATACTTACATGTAATTGTAAAATATCGTGTAAAGTCGCACAACGTTTTGCCCTTTTTACTTTTACCCGCAGCTTTTGCGCATAAAAAGTTTTTTTTTTTTTGGACAATGCGACTTTTACGGCTGTGTGTTGGAACGATGTGAGTAGAATTGCGGACGGATGTATATTATGTATACGTATGTGTGAGTCTAAGAGAGGAGTAAGAAACGATCTTGCAAAAATAGAAATTCTTATATCTCAAACAGCGAGAAGTGAAATGAAATTTTTTAACCGATTCAAGGAGGGTCATTGTTGTCCATTATGTCTAGGACAACATAGTCAAGTAATTCGACTTCAGAGATACCAGGAATGTTTCACTTTATGAAAGCCGATTCTTTAAATGTAGATCTCCGTAAATATTCGTTATCCTTTTCCCAAATTTTAAATTAATATGTATCGAGGTGAAAGAGGCTCCGTAGATCGGCATATACTATTGCTTATTAAAAAATCATCCACGCGTACACGTTATATTATAAGCGTGGATAATTTTTTAAACGTATCAACGGTATCTCTTTTATTCGGAAGTTTTGTTACAAAAACCTCAATGATAGTGTAAAATTCAGTTTCATTTAAATTTGCACTTTGTACCGTTTTTCATTTTTGTTTCAGTACGCAAAACAATGTTTGACGTTACGATTCCAGATCGAAACAAATGTCTGCAGCCAATTTTGGAATTTCTCAAATCTAGTGTCGCTACCCGTAGGACGTAATTTAGAAAACGATGTTGGAGTTTATATCGGTAAAAATGCAATTAATGTAAGTTATTTTGAAATACTTTATTTTTTAGTTGATACACATTGATCATCGAAACGACTTATAGGATTGTTATCAACGATCCGCCTTTAAGGTTCGTCTAAAATTAAAAAATCGTCAATAGACATATTTCTATCTGAACTTAGGAAAAAAAAAACAGTTTTCGACGAATGATGGGGAGGGAACAAATACAGAGATGGAACTTTTGTTGCATTCCAACGATGCCAACTTCAACGCTGCGGAAAATGTCCATTTCTGCATTTGACGGCTAATTTACAAAGTATTGAAATAATGCCTATCTCTTCGAGAGATACGTTCAATTTTGCCACATCGACTAGTGTACGATGTTCTGAAAACGCAACTGCCGTTGAGATCTAAATATTGAAGATCTTTAGTTAAGATGTAAAGTATGATGTACTTCGTTACGAATAAAACTGAAATAACTGAGGAAAAAAAGTGAATGGGATTAAAAATCACCTCGAGGTAAAGTGAATAATCGAAGACCGCCATACGTTTTGCTTATTTAATTGTTATTCATATTTGAAAAGGGCTGTTCGAGAGAAGGCGGAAATCAGGATCCTTGATAGCCGGGACAACACACTTGGGACCTCTAGACATCGAGATCTGCAGCATCTGTTTAAAAATCATATCCAGATGATAAGAACTTTACTCTGAGTGGCCTTGAGTAAATGTTCAATTAGGAAGTTTAATGGATTGGTAATTTACTTGATTTTAATCTTTAAAAATGTGTTTTTAACCGTACACATTTTTGTCATGACACTGCTCCAATGTTTCAACGAATTCTTTTCTTTATTTCAGTGGTACGATGTTGTTCTCTCGAAACAAGCCTGTTTATAAGGACACTATTTTTTCTACATCAGATCATAAGAAATATTACATTTTCTATAGCCAAAGATTGGTGACATATGAAAAAACAAAACTTATTCAAATGTTGAACTCGAGTGCAAAGAAAATAATTGATTTTACCTTCTGGATTGATTGGAGCCGCGGTAGAACGTCCGTCTGGTCGTTCTCCCTCTCCGCGGCATTTCCTTTTGTATCCGCGATACATTGCTGTTTCCGAATTCAGATGCATGCCGGCAGACACAGCAGCCTATCGTGGTCACATTATAGTTAATACATTTTCTCATCGCCAGGAAGAAGAACAGTCAAGAAATGATAGAGGTTATAAAAAAGTAATGCAAAATACTGAAATCGAGAGAGTTACCAAAATGCCGACAAAAAGGATAAAAAGATATCCAACGCTCAAGTATCTCATGCTGACGATAAAGCTCGATCGTGAACTAAGCGGTAATCCCGAACAAGCCATGCTTATGTACCTGGATGCCTGGCATTGAATCAATCTTATCTCCGATCAAATTTTTCTCACAATTCCCGCCATACAATCCACTTCCGGTAAACCACTTTTTTGCAACTGGTTATCGTTATGAAATAACGATTCGAGCGAGCGTTGAAAACATTCGAATGCTGCAATCGTTTTTACATCTTCGTTCGTTAATTACTAGAACTCAATTACCGCTATTTTTTAGCTTTTACTCTCGTTTTACTTAGAGTCGTCATTGGCAGAACTGGGATTTTGGAACCATCACGGAGTTTGTGTCTTACTAGAATCCACCTTGTTTTAAGTATAGTCGAACGAATTATGTTGAGGTTATCACTACTTCGCATTCAGCAGTACACAAAGAATATTGACTTGAAAATAAATATACACGTTATATATTCTTTTGCTCGGTTATTTTTTTTTATTTACTAATATTTGAAAGAGTATAGGCCTAAGCAAGGTTCTTGTCCATTAAAAAATTTCATCGTGTATCAATTATCGTGTGGTTCTTGGACGTCATTGGGCACAGAGGTTGCCTCGTATGCGAGACGTTCAGCTTCTCTTTGGGCAGCGATCTCTGCGTGCTCTTCTGCTATCTTATTGAAGAGTGCGAAATGTTTGTCCTTTGCTCTTGCGACACTGACAGTCTCCTGGTGGAAGACGGAAGATAGCACGGTTAATTTATATCGCCTTCGCATTTTGGCGAAACAATAGCAACTCTTGCATCTACTTAACGACGAGATTTATTATTATGGTGAGAAAAGGTGTGATGGTATAGAATGAAATTGGACGTAAACGGAATCTTCTGATATGTATAAGATATACTTCTAAACTGATACTCTGTTTTCTAATGTAAAAAACTAAGTCATTAGGTTCGTAGCACAGCATTTTTACGTTAAACGTTCATTTTACGTTAAAAATATTCAATCTATGGGAAATATCGTTTAAAATGCGCTTGATTTTTTGTAACACAATCGTTGATCGCTCGTTTTGAAAATTTGTGAGGTTATGTTAATATGCCGTCTGACTTCGACGATCGAGGCGCTACCCGAATAAAGAGTAGGACGAGGATTTTTCGAACTTACTCTTGGTACGTACGGTGCGAAGGAATCGTGAGAGTTGGCTTCGGCGATTTTGTGATAAAGGGCGTAGTGCCTTGATTTCGCTAGTTTGACTGCTTCCGAATCGACCGGCAAAGCCTGAGTGTCTTCGTAATTAACAAGTAGCGGATGGAAACCATTCTTGTCAGCGGTGTATTCGACAGTACGGACTTTTTGTTTCGGATCCACGAAGGAATACGATCCTTACGGGCAACAAAAAACTAAATAAAATATACATTCTCTACAATGCAATGTTCGACGTCATCATACGACGCTAAAAATAGCGTGTTACCGTGAATAACACCGGAGCCATCGCCGGATTCTTGCTGGACACGATCGACGTGTCCCGGAAAACGTCCAGCACTGTATTGAAAACTGTACGGCCTTGGTGGTGGTGGTACGGTCGTTCGCTCGTTACTGTATTCAGGCAAGATGTGTGATACGTCGCCCAGGCAGCTACCGCTCGTCAGGACGAGCAACATCTGATGGCCAGATAAAAATTATACGCAAAAACCAACCGAGATCGTGTAAATTATGAAAATATAAAAGAGCTCTCGGTGAAATCGAATATTTCGAAACTGGATCACAAAAAATTATGTTCCATATCTTTAAGACGAAATACGAATTTTCGGGAAACGTAAGTTATTTTTTTAAATAATCGATCCGATGGAAAAACGAGAAAAATATTGAATCCAAGAATTCTATACATGTTATTTTTTTCATATCGTTAGTTAAAGTGATTTTTTAATCCGTTTGAACGAAGTAAAGAAATCCGATTCTAAAGGAATTTTATTGAAATTAAACTTGGTTACGAATCCATACTTTTTAATAAATTATTTTTTCCAGACACGTAACAAGTTTTGGAAATTTTATCTACGAAAGAAAAATAAATTAAAAAACTCACGATAATAGGATATAACATCATGTTGGGAAAATGCGGAGTCGGATCACTTGTTGACGATGTCACCTTCTAACGTACACTGAGAAGATATTCCAGTGAAAGTAAAATATGTATATAAGACCATGAAGCGTCGTTCGTAAAGTAGCTTTCACAAAGTCTTAAAAGACGAGACCATTTTAGCGTACTGTTCACCGATACGATTTTGGTTGGCGTGAATTAATGACGAAAACATGAAATGAGATTTTGTCGATTGCTCACCTAACTCTGATGTTCGATTGATTACTAATTTTTAATTTGTAAAAATATGTATAGTGACATCGATGTATCCTTTTAATTAACTTCCATTTGTGGAAGATAAAACCTGACTGTTAATGCAATAAATAATGATTATCAGATTTTTCAAATATATTATATAATCGAAAAAATATTAGGATTGTGAAAACTACTTTCCCGCGTAAAGACGATAGCGCAAGATCTTTGATAAGAACGAAGTTGAAATTTAAAAGCTTCAGTAATTTTATACCACAGAGGCAAGGATTTTTCTTCTTTTGCAATTATTGTTCCAAAATAGCCGACAAAATCGATTTTTTTATCGATTCGAAATATTGACGTGACCCAACATTCAGTTTTCGTTTTTCAATTAATTGGATTAATAAAAATTCATGTCTACTTAAATGATTGGAGTCTGCATCAATTTAGTTGATAGAAATCCAAACTAATCCAACTGATTGCAATACAAGTCAATTGAATTATTAGAAAAATTAATCCGAGTGATCGGAGTTCAAATTAATGGGTCACAAAATCAATTGAATTTGTAGCAATAGAAATAAACGTAACTGATTGGAATCTAAATCAATTCAATTGGTCACCCATCCATGCGCTGATTCGAGTTGACGCTGCTTGAAGATCATTACTGTGATTCTCTCGTGCACTACGAACGTAGATTTCTTTTTTTTCTATCTCGCTCTTTTTGTATTATATGCATATCGATTTATATATTATCTGTATCAAAGGATACAATAAACCAATCGCATTTGTAAATGTTGAAAAGAATATTTATTCACCGCCTCACCATCCCACAAGTATATATGAGTGTACAGAAAATAATAACGACAACGTTGTCAAAATGAGACAACACGGAGGAATAAACGTAAGTAGAGGTAGAGAGGTTAATCGATCTCCAACTTCTTGAAGCTACCCTCGACGCCAAAGAGATCGGTTGCGCTTTTACCCTTGCCAGGACGTACACTCTCGTTCACTCGCATGGTAGCTTCCTCCTCCTGGAACCAAGCCCTGTTGTCCTCTAGCCACTTCAAATTTTTCGCTTGCAACTCCGCCAGAGGACCAGCGTTCCCTCCATTTTCGTTCGGCAATATATCCAATGGTACGAACTTTGTTAAACTCTCGTTAGACGAGTGTATATGCAACTGAAAAATTGTCGCGACAGTCCATTATATTGTTTCCATTAATTATGTATGTTTGTATAAAATTCGTCTTTTTTCGAAATAAATCCATGAAGTTTCATATATTTAGTCTTTTGAATGAAAATAAAAAATAACACGTTTCAATATTTTTGGGAAATCAAGCCGAAAAAATCGATTTTTTTTCATAAATCACATCTACAACATGTGTAGTAAATGTGCGCCAAAAGGTTTTTCGATATTCGAAGTGCTTCACAAGTTACGGCCCTGGAACGGAGCATGTATACGGAGCGAGCGCCGCACACGCACGATCTCTCAAACGCGTTTTTCTCGAAACACCATTTTTTGAAACGGTGACCACGATATTTTAGGAACTACTGAATCGATCTTGTTCAAATTTATACAGAATCTTTAATATGTTATAAGACAGCAATTGAACTAGCATTATCATGATTGCTTCGATAGTTTTTTTTCTACGAGCGAAAAACTTGAGAAAAAATGAGTAAAAAATAGAATGTAATATTCAAAAATGTATAAAAAAGTCATTTTTTGTAATTTAGAATTAACTCCAGTTGAGTCGCTAGTCTTATATATGAAGATTAAAATGCCGCTTGGTTTTTTGGTTTCCGGTACACACAGCACAACCGCCGCAATCTTGGTCACCGTCAAGCACCTCTTTTACTTGATGTCTTCCTGTTGGCCACTATAACTTTTATTTTATTATATATTTTGACTTCCAAAAATTTGTAAAGCTTATTTAAATATTAATACAGATTATGCAAAAACAATGAGATTGATTATTTGTTAACCTAATGGCTCCGAATTCGCAATGACGTATTTCAGCGTTCAAAAAACCGTAATTCCTTAAGGGGCTGTAAAGTACTTCAACGGTCAAGTGGGATTATGCCACATGAAATTTATTGAGGAATATCAATGCAATTAAAATAATATTAATTAGAAAATACATTTGCAATTGCTACAATGATGATAAAAGAAGAAAGTATGCATTGCGGAATTATCACTAACTTAATGCATAAAATATTGTACGGATGTATGTATAAATAAAAGATTGAATCTTCTGGCACACAATCGCCCAGCGTAAACCGCTAAAGGTAGAAACGTAAAATTTAAAGTGCACGTTTATATCAATATGTAGACACCATTTAGAAAGCGATTTTTTTGAATTTCTTGTTTTAAGGAGGTAGAATAGAGGATGTGTTTAATTTTTTCAACCAGTTGACATTTAACGTTAAATCGGCGAAAATTCGTATTTAAACTTTTGGTTGTTAATAAAGAGTAACGTGTTTCAGCGTTTTTGGAAAACTCTTATGAGGGTAAAATCGGTAATGCAATTTTCTATTCGGAATTCGGTTATTTTAAAAGTATACAGTAATTAAAATGGCTGGTCAGCTTACAATGTAGAAATTCAGAATTACGTATTTCAGATTTTGAAAAAAAGCATTCTTTAAGGGGTCGGAAAGTATTTAAATAATAATTTCGATATCGACGCGGAAGTTAGAAATAAATTCTTACCATGTCCATAAGTTCCTTTTTCATGAACGGTTTCATCATTCCCAAAATAATGTCCATGACGGGTACCGTGTTCATAAAGTGCAAACCCTTAAGTCTGACAGGAAGCCCCTCTTGAAGATAGTAAAGAAACTTTTTCAAGCCCATTGGGCTAAGACGTCCAGCGTGGCCGAACACTACGCCGTCGAGATTTATGAGAATAATGTGGCCCTTTCCGGTACCCTCAGTGCGTAACCACAGATCCAACACCATGTTGAAGTATTTCATGCAGTCGTTATACACATAGTGAGACGGGTCGGAATCTACCAGTTTTCCATAAATCACTTTGTAACCATCCATCGTCGGCTTTTCCAACGGCATGTAAACCCTGATGAAAAAGATTTTTGTTTAGAAGCATTGCATACGCGATGGTTTATAAGATGAAATTCTACACTCCAGAAATATTGTACACAACTTTATAATTTTGCTCACATAATTTTCCAATGATCGTGGTAATTTCAAAATGCTTTTTTAATAATCGTCACTTTCAGTATTTCACGGTTACTTAACCCTCTAATGTCGAAATCGGTATAATTTTTCATTACAATTGATTATTATTTAAGAGAGAGAGAGAGAGAGAGTTGTCAAAGGAAAAAAGAAACTGCATATATATTTATATGGAATGTATTAAAATATTTATTTATTACACACCCAAAAATGTTTGTGTAAAAAATTAAAAAATTAAATAATGAAGTGCGATTATAATGCGAAGTAAAAAAATTTTTATTTATTGAATAATTTTATCAAAAACGATTAAAAAAAAGTCTTGAATACCAAACAAACCCAAAAAACCCAAACAAATACAATACAAAAAAAATACATATGGAAATTCATATTTACTTGTGATAATTTGCAATTTATTTAATCTAACATGTTCAGAGGAATATTTACATGTTGATCATCTTTTGAAAAAAACTCACGCTGTTTGAAAGGCCTGGCGAAGATCCTTCGGACCCAATGGATCTCTTCCGTTAAAGAATTCAGGCACGTGAGTTCGCACGGTGTAATAAGTGTCTATAGTTGGCTTTGTTGCTTCAATTCGGTAGTAATTGCTGTGCAAAAAAAGAGCAAGCTCGGCATCCGAAATATTCGGCAAGTGAGGCTGTTTTGAGCACCACTCGCGCAACATTTGAATATCGGATTCTTTTAGTTCCGGATTCTTCTTCATCTCCTCCTCAAATGTGATCGCTGGTGACACCGACATGGTGATGAGAGAACGGAAAGTGCCAAGGACGTTGAAATCTAGCGTTTAACATATTTATTATTTCTTTAACTTTTTAGCTTCTTATTATCTTTATTTATTTATTCGATTTTTTCCTATTTTTATTAATTATTTTATTTATATTATATATTTTTTTCTTATTATTATTATTTTGTTTCTTTTACCTATTCTTTTAGCTGTCCTCGTTTGTTTTCCTCGATTTCCTTCTTTCTACCTTTTTCACCTCTGTAACTCTGTTTCACTTATGATTCTTACTTTCTTTCATGCATGATCTACAATTTTTTTACATACTCCATAGGACATTAAAAAACGATATATTATTTCATGCTTAATTTCTGTTTCTTCTTCCTGCAATTATTGGATGAAATTATGAAAAGCCCATAAAAAATATTACAAACGTCTGGTCAGGAGTTTATTAATTTCTTCCCTTGAAAAATTAATTTTGTAGCTCTAACAATTTTCTTTGAGTACTGTCGATATGGATTCTAAGCGAATAATTAATTTTTTTGGCGATCGATAGAAATTATTCGATCAATTTTGTTATGAATGTTCCCAACATTGGTCAAATGATATAATTTTATATAATTTGGCCAATTATTTAAAAAACGTGTTTATATTTTTTAAACTACAAATACAGTTAAAAAATGTTAATGCGTATTGAAAGTAATTTTGTTCCAACGTTTTATTGCAACTATTAACAATGGACGTTTACTTCGGACCCCCAAAAGACAAATTGCACAGAGCAGGCATTCAATGAACGGCTTAAACTGATAAACGATTCTACTGTACTTCTATTGTAACATACGTACGAGAAGCTGAATTGCCACATGAAAGACGAATTACATAAGCTTATAACTCGAACTACATGTCTTTCATTGTCTAATTATTTTGTCTAATTATGTCTAATTATTTTATCCGATTTAAGTGGCGAAAAAATGTATTACTCAGCGAGTAGTTGAAAAATCAACAAGAAATGACGAATTTGTACGAGAGATCCACGGAAGATGATACATACCTTTCCTTCCACACTTGTTAGAAGTAATAAAATCTTACGGCGTTATATTTTTTTAGTCTCAAAGACGGTCGTAGCGTACGGTCGAACAGCGCATAAAATACTGAGCCAACGTGATCGTGCCGATTGAAATTAAGGCTGTGGTCGAAGAATAACTGACACAAGGACCGCTCGTGGAGCTTAGCGTGACGGAAGAACTGTGACTTTGCAACGCTACCGACGCGTGCTCATAATTGTAAGGTCCAGCGTCAACAAAAACGAGGAATTATTATTTCGCTCATAACCTATACGTGTCTCGTGCAAAATCACATATTCGCGGAACGTATAACGGTAATTAAACGATAATTGAAGAATGCCGAAACTTTGTTACCTTGAATAACTTTGGAAATAAAAATATGATTGATATTTGATTGCAAATAATTGACTACTAAAAATAATTTACTTCGATATGATTGGGTCGTTTAAACACCGGAAGATTTTACATCATGAATATGCAGACAGAATGTCACTTGAGAAACTCAAGAAATCGTCGTTTTGCGAAGATTCGCGTGTCTTTCATTATGTGGGACGTGAATATGACGTGGGATTTTTTGTTTTCCCTCCTGATAATCATATTGCATTACATCGCGAATATGATAATCATCTTCACTGTGCGTACGGTGTAAGATGAAAATAACGTAATACACGATGACACGTGAATGCTGTCGCACGAAAATAGTTGAGCTCTCTCATTTTCGCGTTCCGTTGAAGAATCGAGACTTGTTATTTCGCTCCAAATGAAAGAATAATGCGGAGCTATTGCTTCGTTCACAAGCAATTTTCTTGGTATTCAGTCGTATTTTTACGGTCATGTCGGTTTCAATACAGTAGTACTAGCAGATTGATTAATCAACAGCATATCTATAATTTTTTAAATTTGGAAATAGAAAAATGCAATATATTTAAGCATAATAATATCCATCATAAGTAAATAATTATTCGAGAAGTGTTCGGAATAAACGTGTTCAATTATTATTATAAAAATGAAGTGCTCAAATAGCAACCAGCTTGACTCAAGTGGTCAACCGCCAAGTTGGTAAGTTACCAACCAAGTTACCAACCGCCTTTTCGTAAAGCGATTCCCGAAAAAATAACGAACGTCGTTTGTCCAACTTGAGTGGGCATGTGAGTAGTGACTGCGTGTCGACCAGCAACGGCAACAATTAATCGCGTCAATCGATAATATCTGCTTGAAATGCCCGGTAGCTTATATTTATTATGAAACTAATGTTATCTCGACAGTTTTGTTGACCATTTCCGCTTTTTGCATAGTATGTATCTAATCGCAAACTATTAATATTTCCGTTCCAAAGAGCGATCTGTACGTAAGACCCAAATGTTGTGTGTTTTATGCATTCATTTAATGAATTAATTACTGTCGTATTTCCTGGGTAAAATACGCTGAATTTTCGAGTACGTAATTCTGAGTGGCTATATCACAGTATAGCCACCCAAACAAACTCAATTTTCTTACGAATGAGGAAGTTCATGCACGTACTGCCTTAACACGATGAGATGATTGATCTATTTTCACACAATTGACTATCGAAATGCTTGATCGAAAAGAATATGATTCGGAATTAAAACTCTACTTCCGGTAACGACGATGATAGCCAGCTTTCTGACAAACTCGTTGGTACGAGTATTTTAAAAATTTATCGACTCGAATAGAATTGAAATCTATATTTGTTACTATTAATAGATACGAAAGTTAATTGTTGTACACTATCGCAACGTCTTTAACAAGCGGATCGTACGAAAACACCAAAAGTGTATGGTGATGATATTACCGGCTGAGTATTGAAGTGAATTTGTTGAATCGTGTGAACAGCTTCGCTATCGCATACTTATTCCAATGAATTCAGACGTACATACAAGAATAGTTCTTATAGGAGGCCTGAAGATAAGTATTCTGCAACGCAAACTGCCGCGTGGCGGCATGACGAGCGAACAGTTGTCAGAGTGCGGCGTCGGGGTAAGGGGGGAACGACACCTATCTCTCGCTTACGCATTTCGGAGCGCAAACACGCTTGAGCTAACAGCCTTGGCTCGAAACCAACGTGCTTGATTTTTTTTTCGACAAATTAATTTGTTTGGTTTGCTTAAAACGTAAAGGTGTAACGTGAAGATTATGAATACATTTATAAAAAATATATAATCAATTTCGCAAGTACAACTATGTAACTTTTAGCGCGGCAAGAAATATCGTCTTATGTATTCAAACTTTTGAGTTTGAATACATAAGGTATATATGTATTCAAACTCAAACTTAGGTATATATGTGTGTGTTTTTTAAATCTAAAAATATATATCAGATAATGACGGGAATAATTGTTTTATGATCGAGGATGATTAAGAATTAAAAAATGAAACAATAAAAAAAATGAAAATTATGGGGACTTGAACCGTCGCCCTCCGCAGATCCACCCGTTGACGCTGCAGTTATCGCTATATGAGTTAACGTTAGAGTAATAACATACAACTCTATTGAGCATGTGCATATATTTCTATTCAACGCTTACTATTCAAGAATATTTTCAATTAATGGATATTTTTTTAACACACAGCACTATATGATTTCGCAAAAAAATGTTGGCTATGAAATATAATTCGAACCATTCGAACTTCGTAGATTATTGGTTTCTTTTGCAATAACCAACATTCGTAAAATTAATAATTATTCACCTAAATATTTTAGATTGAATAATACGATAAAAGAATTTGCGCATAATATTATTTTTCAGCATCTTCAAGCGATTTTGACATTTTTTATCCGAGAATTTACCGTACATCATATAATGTTTTATTGCTTCGTGCGGTAGTGGAACAAAGAGAGACCGCCAGCGAAACGAAAAGGTGCAAGAGAGACCGAGCGGGTCCCCAGCGAGAACGACCGCACGTGTGCCCAGCGTATAATACCTATAAGCGGAAGCAAGGCCGAACCATGTCCCCAACGCATATAGGGGAAGCCTTCAAGAGTAAGCGAGAGCAACAACAAAAACTGCCGTCAGCGCCGCTGATTGAGAACTACCCTTGGGGACATGTCCCCAAGAAGATTGGCACATAAAATCCTTGAGATCTGTCCTATGTACGTCTGAATTCGTTGCCAATGTGCTTGATTTTTTTTTTTCTAAAAATTAATTTGTTTGGGTTACTTAAAACGTGAAGGTGTAAGGTGAAGTTTATAAATACGATTATTAAAAAAAAAAAAAACAAATTTCGCAAGTACCGTTCACTTTTTTTGGAGCACGAGGGACATGAGCTGGGTGGGAAGTCAGGTGTTTAAATTCTAATTATTTCATTTTTCTTCTCCTTTGTTTTTCTTTCCTGGAATGAATTTCGTGTTATATTTTCGTCCGTTAAAATAAATTACACTTGTCGTGAAATATTAAGTTAAGTAAGCGCAAGCATACAAATATTCATTTAACCCACTCTTAGTTGATTGCAGTTCACATGTGCTTATTATATAATAGAATTATTGTAGTAGTGGGAAAATTAATATGCAAAATTCCCAATTTTCAGATAAAAATGGAAAATAACATGCGGGAGCTAAAATTATTCAATGGAAACCCAGGGAAGGTGGAGAGTTCCTTCCATCAGGAGGTGGAGGATGTATTGGAGTCGGAGGGTTGGATGGAGGAAAAAATAAAGGGGTTTTCCAACTGTTAAAACGAAGAATAAAATTAATCTTTCTTTTCATAATGTTGAACAATATATAAAAAGTGTATTTAATCTTGTTATGGAAATAAATTTTTATCCATTAGCCTTTTTTGACGACTGTTGCAGTTGGAGCACTCCTTCAAATAGGATTTTTCTCATGCCTTACCGAAATAAATGAAATTAAACAAAAAATTATTCATTTTTAACAACAAATAAAAACTATTTAAAAATAAAACTTGGATTTTCATGAACAATAAAAAATGAATTAAATGATTTAAACAAAGAAAATGAATATCATATATAAAAAAAATTAATATTTCATGTTCAACAACAAATAAACACTATTTACAACAAAACTTCGATTTTCATAAAAAATAGGAAATCAATTAAATCTTTGCAATAAATAGTGTTTTTAAAGCTTTTTAAAAAAATTTGGTTAATTACAACTTTTTACGTAAGCGTGTATATCTAATTATACAGATTGGGACATTCTGGTTCGTCACTTCCAAAGTATTTAAAGCGACTCCAAACCCTCTATGTGATATGCACGAACACATAAATGAGGTTGTGGAGAGATCAATCCTTTGGTTTCTCACATCACGTGAGAAAAATAAAATATATTGAGTGCGTAACCATTTGAGAGCAACGAAACGTGTAATAAATATTGAAATAAACATACAATGTTAGAGGCACTTTTTATGGAAAAATGCAGGGAAAAACAAAAGGTTAATTGACTTTACACATGTGCACCATTCATTGATGAGAAACTTTTAGTAATTTTCGCGATGGTTTTCCACTGGATCGGGTCCTCTTACGATTTATTGCGTCTCGCATATCCCGAGATTTCCACTTCATATGATTTAATAAATGCATGCGAATGAACAGCTTAATTATAAATTCGCGATGAGATGCGCATTGTCCATCGACTGGCCAAAAGTCATCGTGATTTTGAACTATAGCACTGCTTATATATTTTCCAAGAATTTCCGAAATTCCCTTCAAGTGCCATACTTTTTAAATTTTGACTATAAAAACTTTATATGCCGTTATAATTACTTTTAGAAGATCCTCTGTGGGAACTCGCAACGAACCAAGCTCTTGACTTTCGCGGTTTTTAAAAGCTCTCCAAAAAATCAAGAGGTCGTTGGTTTGCTCAAAATTTTGCTCGGCTCGCGTTAAACTAAGCTGACAAGATTAGCAATCAAATTGAACTAAGCACTCGTGAGCTAAATAATCTGCAACATATTTCATTGAACACTCTTCTAGAATGCCAAATGCTACCTCAAGAGCGTCAAGCTCCATGTGATCTGCCGGTTTACATCTCGTTGACGTGTGACCAGTGGTCGACCGAATCCATATCGCTATCAACATTTTGTGTTCAATCAACCCTGGGAATGGAATTTTTCTGTTGCAATTTGACGGCTAGGAGCGCGGTTGATTCGTCGTCAGGTTCTCAATTTGCTCCTGCTGGTGGTCTCATAAGATGAGCTACCATGTTATACTGTAAATTTCGACGGAAAGACAACGGCGCTGGATTGCCTGCCGTGACTTCGAACTACTCCGAAGAAGTTTTCAATGCGGTCTTGATTTAAGGAGGGATTTTCTTTTTTTCCGACAAAAAAATCGATTTTTCGCTGACCGCTGTTTCATATTCTTTAAAGGTTTGGGAATATGCGTGCAAAATTTCAAATTAAGATTCTCAAAAATGGCAAAGTTATAAGCGATTTTATACCTGCGTGTCGACTCGCGGTGGCCGCGCGGGAAAATAACGGGACAGCATACAATAGGCATTTAACGTCGCGAATCCTATTAAGCCGATTTACATTGATTTGTCATCGATAGACTTGCTGGAAAGGTGTTTGGGTGGCGATACTCAAAACAACGAAAGCTTTAACGCAACCGTTTGGCGATTTGCACCTAAACACCTTCACTGTGGCGCGAAAATGACCGACGCCGCGGCTTATTTGGCCGCAGGGATTTTTAACGATGGCTTTACAGCAGTCCTTAAAACAATGACGACGATTGAAATCGTCGTTGGCCAGCAAGCATCAATATTCGTCGATGCGCGAGATAAGCAGCGGATAGAGAGGTCAACGAGACGCAGCCTCGAAGCAACGAAAGAGGCTCGAACAAGACGCAGAAGCGAAATTGCTTCGCTGAATGAGTTGTTCGAAGCCGAAGAAGGCATCCTGTATGACCCTGGAATAGCAGATTAGATTAAAAATACTGTAAGTACTCGATATGTTCCATAAACTGTACTCACAACTTTAAACGCGTTTTTCTCGAAACAGCTTTTTCACAACTGGTGTGCACGATTTCTCAAAAACTATTTAACCGATTGCCTTCAAATTTGCACAGAATGCTGAGCTGACATCCTTTTACCGTTTGATGAAGCGAAAAAGCAATACGTTTAATAGTTTTTTATTTATAACAAAAAATCGATCAATTTGTTTCGAAAAATTGATATTTCAAGTTTAAAACGTCACCAAATCGTCAATTTTTTTCCCTTATCGAACGATAGCTATATGTGTCTAAAGTAAAATGATTTTTGGGTTTTTGTTGCACGATGAACGTGAACGCTGTAAATCGTGCACACCATCAAAAAGGACCATCGCGCGTCGAGGGGGGCGGGAGGCGGATTTTTTGATTAAATTGTTCAAACATTTTTTTGAATGTAGTAAACAGATCAATAAAACTATATGCCAAGTTTCACAAGTTTTCCGTTGTATACTTTCTTTACAAAAAAATTCCCAAAAAGCGGTAAATTTTGGGAAAAAAAAGACAATCCCCCTTAATCTCGACGTGATCAAATAAAGGATCTTTTCCCGTTTCAAAGCATACCAAAGTTGTAGAACGCTGCTAATTGTCAATTGAAAACCCTCGAAACATGGCGGATTTTTAACATTACCGGAAATCGTCCATTTTTTAATCCATGGTGTCACGTCCTGAGCGGACGTGGGCATATATGTTGTGGTATCCCTCTTTTGAGCCTACGCCTAGCGCAATAGCTCGGGACGAGGGTAAAAAGGGGTAGTGCCGTGTGTGGGATG